>JANHAO010004807.1:0-23611 GCA_026873985.1 Saraca asoca | reverse complement strand
AATGATGCAAGTTTAACTTTTACATATTGTTGATTTGTAGATAATATAGGAATATATTGTTTACCTTGCAAAACCCAAAGGAACTAGTGTTAAAAATTGTGCTCTAAAACCTGGATTAGCATAGGAATATGTGTAATCTAATTTAAGAGCTCTACGTATAATAGAATTGGGAAATTCACATGTGCTATCATGAAGTTCTGGTTCACTGGGAAATTTACTACAGCATTACTATAACAACTGGGCAGAAATTGCATGTTAAAAGGATTTATCAATCTCAACTAGTTAATCCACATATTAATCCATTTTTGGAGAATTCAATACCTCTTTTCTTGAATTATTAGTAGTGTAGTTCAGCATTGTCATTTTGTACTTTTAATTATTCTTGTTAGCCCAGAGAAATTATTATTTACTTAATTGGATCTTTACATTTAGTTTGCAAGAATTTCAATCCCTGTGGAGATGATACTCACTCACTCTATATTACTTGTTGACTGCGTGCACTTGCATATTTGAGTGATAAATCATCCAACAACAAGATCTTATGAACTTCTAGCTTTGATTTGACCTTACTTGACCCCTTGAAGCTTCAATTATGATCCAATCCTTGTGACAAGATCAATCTAGATGGAAAACATTAGGGCAACTTTATAACACATTTTGAGACTCTAAATGGTAGAACTAGGCTCTGACCTTACCATGAAAGTTATAAAGCTTTCTCTTACATTTCCAACCATATAAAGATTGATCCAATCCAACACCTAGAGCTCAAGTTGTAGCCTAAAACCTTAAATAGCATTAAAAATCTAATATTAAGCAATTAATTCAATTAAGCTACAAATCATGACCAAATGTCAACACAAGGCCAATTCACTAAATTAAACTTAATTAACATTCTCAGAGGTAGAGTATCATAGGAAATAAATGTGGAAAAAAAATTTTGCTTATCAATCCCTTAAGTGGTCCCTTGAATTTCCATCACTTTTGCTCTCCTTTGCTTAACCAAATAGCTCCCAAAAAGCTGTAGTAGAGAGCTCATGGGATTGCACCCAATCCATCATGCTACCGCTACCTTCCATTATTCAACAGCTTAACTAAGTCATCCCCTCTTCCTACAGGCATAGGCCACCACTAGATAGCTAAAGTGCCCATTTTCTTTTGCCCCAAACAAAGGAGGTTAGCCCTATTTTTGGACAATGGGCAACAAGCCTTGTTGTTGAGAACATAAAAGACTAACCTAAGGATCATTAAGAAACTTTACAAGTTCCAAGTGGACCCGTGACAAGGGTAAGGGCCAGGAAGATAGAAGAAGCAATTCAATACATTTTGGATGCACAAAAGGGGCTTGGATTTGGAGGTTCAATGGTCATTTGCTTGGAAGCTAACCAACCATTGAGGGGCAAAATGATAGCTACTTTGGAAGCCTTGTAGCTAGTTAGATTTGGGCAACCAAACCATTATTCCTGTCTTGTTTTTGTACATGTTTTTAGGTTGTTATTTTGTATTGTGCTTTGGGCTTTTTTAACTTTGTTATGGCTTTGTTTTAGGGCTATTTGAACCTTTTATTTTCTTTATTTTCCTGGGTGAATTAAGACTTGGGTTTCTAATGTTTTTAGGCTATGTGATAGCCACATGTTTCTATTAGCCTTGCTTAGCTAATTGGTTAGCCTTTTGTTGAACTAAATTAGCTTGCTTATTTAGTTATTTGTTTAGGTGCTTAGTTGGGCTTGCTTAAGACTTGTAACCCAGCATATAATTGAGCCTAATTGCTAAAAGGGGAGGCATTTTTCCCCCACAATTAAGATTTGACAAATCAAGAGTTGAAAAGTGTTCTTCTTTGAGCAAGCACTCTCCTATGATTCTTACTAGAACTTGAAGACTTATTAAAGAGTTTCCTCTTTGTAGTGTCAATCTTCATTTGGGCAACCAAACCATTATTCTTATCTTGTTTTTGTACATGTTTTTAGGTTGTTATTTTGTCTTGTGCTTTAGGCTTTTTTGGACTTTGTTATGGCTTTGTTTTGGGGCAATTTGAACCTTTTATTTTCTTTAATTTTTTGGGTGAATTAAGACTTGGGTTTCTAATGTTTTTGGGTGATGTGATAGCCACATGTTTCTACCAACCTTACTTAGCTAATTGGTTAGCCTTTTGTTAAACTTAATTAGCTTGCTTATTTAGTTATTTGTTTAGGTGCTTAGTTGGGCTTGCTTAAGACTTGTAACCTAGCCTATAATTGAGCCTAATTGCTAAGAGGGGAGGCATCTTTCCCTCACAATTAAGATTTGATAAATTGAGAGCTAAAAAGTGTTCTTCTTTAAGCAAGCGCTCTCCTATGGTTCTTACTAGAACTTGAAAACTTATCAAAGAGTTTCCTCTTTATGGTGTCAATCTTCATCACTTATCACTCTTCTTCTATCTTTCTAGAGTACAACATGAATATCCTTCTATTTCTTTCAATTTTGGTGCTGAAATTGTTGAATTAGAGATAGATCCATAGGCATCTCCAAGGAAAATCACATCAATTTGGTATCGGAGCTTTGACTCTTCCAATTTAGGTGATATCTCTTCTTTTTCTCATGTTTTTGCTTCAATTTTCCTCTCATTTTCATGCTAAACACCTCTGAATTTTTGTGCACATTTTTTAGCTCAATTGCTTGATCAATTGGTGATCAAATGAGATTCAATTGTTTGTTGAATTTTTTGCTACTATTTTCAATTTCTACTACAAGTTTGGTTCAATTTTCTTCAAGTTTCTACATCAATTTTATGTAGAAGAATTTTATGATTTTATGCACATTAAGTGTTTGATGTTAGCTTTGTCTGAATAATTTTTTTTTACTTAATTTGCTTCATTTCAATTTCATTCCCTTGCTTGTTCTAGCGAAGGTTCTGCTAAAATTTCTGCAGAATGTTCCTCTTGATTCTTGTTACATTTCAAGTGTTTGTTGATTTGTTTTAGTGTCCTTTTGTGTTGTTCTTGTGTGTTAACTAGTGTAGGACTAAATTACACATCATTTGGTGTGATTTCAAACCAATTCTTCCCACAAGTGCATCAAATATTGTTACTATCCCATGTTTTTGCCATGCTGGCCGAAACTTTGGCCTAATTTTCCTTAAATTTTTGCTACTGTCCTAACTTACTTTTGATTGTGCTATGCACCTTAGATATATTCATTTTGAGTACACATAAGTGGAAATTGATTTGCACTAATTGTGATTGAATTAAAGTGTCTTTAGGGTTGCTAAAAAATTATGCAAAGTGCTAAAACACCAAAAAAAAATCTAGATAACATATACATTTATTGAGAAAAACAAAAGATGGGTGAAGAAACAATAGTGGAAAGGCAAAAAACAAAGAAAAAGAAAATTGTGAAAAGGAAAAGAAATAAAACAAAAAAGGAAAAGCAAGAAAGAATTAAAGAAAAGAGCAAAAGAAAATGTTACAAAAAGAAAAACAAGTGCTATCCAATAAAGAGAAATTTTCTGCAACTTTTTAAGTTTAGTCCTAGTCACTCTAGAGAGTTTTTTTGAGTCAATTTCCTTTATAATTAACTTGAATATATTTTTCTTTTTTTTTTGGATTGCATGATCAAAATACAAGCTTAGAACTCAAAGCATGGTACAATTGCTTGATTTTTTTCCCTGTTTTTTCCTTGGAATTCTCTAAAATTTGTCTACAATACCCCTGAAAAATCCCCTACTTGGTTGAAAGTCTATTCCCTTTTATTGTTCAATTCTTTTTGTGTTTTTTGCTCATTCCTTGCTTTTTTTGTTCTTGTTGGTTCATGCTATATTTTAATGACTTGAGTGTTGAGTGATTTTGATTGCTAAATTGTGTAAACTCCAAGATTTTATCACTTAGTTCTCATAAGACTCAAAGGAGGGGACTAGAGTGATAAAAGGCAAGAGTGTCTAAGCACAATAAAGGGTAAAAGCCTAATTATGTGAACAAAACATGAGTGAAGTGATCAAAAACACTTGTGAGGGTGAGTTTTGGTGAGGTTCGTATTCTTCTAACATTTATCTTGGAGAATTTGTTTCTTACTCAAAGATGGAAGGTGGAAAATCTTAACTCGTTGAAGTCATGTTTACTCTTAGAGCCATGGAACAACAATTAGAGAGAGTAAATATGAAGATTGATGGGCTTGGTGAAAGATTCACAAATGCAGAACAAAGTAGACATTCCCATGAGAGAAGAACTATAAGAACTCATAACCAATATGGAAGTAATGAAGGAGATTAGAGGGTTGAAAGAGAAGAAAAGGAATTGTCCACTTCTACCTGTGAGACTAAATGGAGTGCAAGAAGAAGGGATAAAGACACTTTAGGTAAAAGATATGAGAGACATGAGAGACATAAAAGTGAAAGGATGGATTCAAAACTTCATAATATCAAGATGATCATCCCATCTTTCAAAGGCAAAAGTGATCCAAAAGCCTTCCTTGAATGGGATAACAAAGCAGAGCTAGTCTTTAATTGTCATAACTATTTACAAGAAAAGAAAGTAAAATTGGCTGTTATGGAATTCCTTGATTATGCTATCATTTAGTGGGATTGACTAGTACAAAGTAGGAAGAGAAACTTGGAAAGACCCATCACCTCCGAGGAAGAGTTGAAGATTATCATAAGAAAGAGATATGTCCCTTCACACTACTATAGAGAGTTGTATCAAAAGCTTCAAGGCCTTACTCAAGGTTCCAAAAGTGTTAAAGACTACTACAAAGAGATGGAAGTTGCAATGATAAGAGCAAATATGGTAGAGGATAGGGAAGCTACAATAGCATGGTTGACATTGCCAACATTGTTGAGCTCTAATACTATGTGGAACTTGAAGACATGGTACACATAGCAATGAAGGTGGAGAGGCAACTCAAGAGGAAGACTTGTTCCGAGGGTACTTATCAATCAAGTTCTCCTTAGAAGACTCATAGGGATATAAGGCATGATTTAAGAGACTTCCAAGCTAACAAAAGGAACTTGGCTGAGACTTCCTTCAAGCCAAAGTGTGATAATGTTAAAGATAAAAGGCAAGATGGAGATGCCCCAAAGGTAAAGAAACATCAAATGCTTTAAATGTTTAGGACATGGACATTATGCTTATGCATGCCCTAACAAAAGGGTCATGACATTGAAAGCCAATGGTGAAGTTGAATTGGCTAGTGAACAAGAAAAAGAGGAGGAAAACTTGAAGTCAAGTAGTGAAAAGAGCAATGACACTTGTGATTTGGCAGTTGAAGGAAAAACACTAGTAGTGAGAGGAACCTTAAGTACCCAAATCAAGGAGGGTAATGAAAAGTAAAAAGAGAATATTTTCTATACTAGATGCCATGTCATGGGAAAAGTATACAATGTGATCACTGATGGGGGAAGTTGTGCAAATGTTGCTAGTCAATCTTGGTTGAAAATTTAGCCTTGCCTACCCTACCCATGGATCTATCTCTGATTTAGCCTTGCCTACCCTACCCATGGATCTATCTCCAATTCAATAAATTAACACCAAAAAATTGACAAAAAAAAAAGAAGAATTTTCACAGCATACTCTAGAATGGTTAGAGGAAAGTGATAAGTGATAAAATTTATGCCACAAAGAGGAAACTCTTTGACAAGTCTTCAAGTTCTAGTAAGAACTCTAGGAAAGCACTTTGCTCAAAAAAGAACACTCTTCAATTTTCAATCATCAAAATTGAATTATTAAGGAAACATGCCTCCTCTCATAGCAATTAGACTCCAAAATGGGCTAAGTTCAAATCCCAAATAAGGCCAACCAAACACCAAAACAAGTAACTAAATAAGCTAACTAATTAAGTCTAAGACAAGGCCAATTACTCAAGCAAAATAAGGCTAGCCAAAACTTGGTTGATGTAAAGCCTAAAAAGCATTACAATCCTAAGTCTTAATTCACCTAGAAAAATAAAAGAAATAAAAGGTTAAAATGGCCCTAAAACAAAGCTAAAAAGGTCTCAAAGGTGGCCCATACGATAACATAAAATAATAGCCCAAACATTGTGATAAGGTCAAATCTAGACAGAAACTCTAGGGTAACTTGATAGTCAATTTCAAGATTCCAAATGGCAAAACTAGGCTCTAGTCTAACATGAGAGTTGTACAACTTTCTCTTTGCCTTCCAACCGTATAAGGATTGACCCTATTTGACATCTGGAGCTTAAGTTATGGTCCAAAAATTGAAACAGTGTCAAAACCCCAACATTAAGCAATTAATTCAATTAAGCTCCAAATTATGACCAAATCACAAAACAAGGCCAAATCACTAAATTAAACTCAATTAAAATTCTAAGAAGTAGAGTATGAGAGGAAACAAAAATTAGTAATATTTTTGCTCATTAATCCCTTGAGTGGTCCTTTGTTAGATGCAAACCTTCTTGGTATAGATCTCCTATTTTTACATCACTCCTTCCCTCTTCAAAATGATTCAACCTCGAATCAAAACCTACATCAAAAGAAGAGAGGTTAGGAACATTAAAATTTACACCAACATTAGAGTCACCTAGTTCAAACTCTTTGTTAGCTTATTATGCATATTGTTTTATTCCTCTTGATTGTAACAAGCCGTTGGGTATGTCCTTGAAGAACACTTTGTGATAGCCTTGCAAAACTATCTCACAAACACTAGGAGAAACATGAGTTCCATGGTTAAAATTTAAATAAGCTCCTTTGCAAACAAGACCAAGCATAAGTCAAACCATGTACATGGCTTGCCTAATCTCACTAGTCTTCACATACACACTCTACTTCTTTTTTTCTTGTTTCTCTTTTTCTCTCAACTCTTTCTTACCACTCTGTTTCTTTTTTTCTTCACTCTTTCTCTCTTTTTCTTCACTCATTTTCTTTTCTCTCTCTATTTGATCTTGTAGAATTTGCTTGGGGTGAGGAGTATAAGGTTGATGGTCTTATTGTCCTTCTTGAAGCTATACCAATTGAGATAGCCATCATGTATCACATGTCTATCACAACTTGCATATAAACAACATCAAATAAGATTTCATGTTTATAGCTCCCAATAAAAAAAGAAACTAGCACTTGTTTTGATACCTTTACCTCCCTACTTTCATTCAACCATTGAAGTTTGTAAGGAGTATAATGAACTAGGATATGCAAGGATAATTTTTCAATCAAGATTATGCTAGCAACATTTGCACAACTTCCCCCATCAATAATCACATTGCATACCTTTCCCATGACATGACATTTAGTATGGAAGATGTTCTCTCTTTGCTCTTCATTGCCCTCCTTAGTTTAGGTACTCAAGATTCTTCTCACCACTAGTGTTTCTCTTTTAACTACCACATTGCAAGTGTCATTACTCTCTTCACTACTTGACTTAGAGCTTTCCTCCTCTTCTTCTAGCTCACTAGCCAATTTAACTTTACCATTGGCTTTCAAAGTCATGACCCTTTTGTTAGTCTATGTCCTAAACATTTAAAGTTTTTCTTTGCCTTGGGGCACTTCCATCTTGCCTTTGCCTTTAGTATCAACACTCTTTGGTTTGGATGAAGTCTTGACCAAGTTCTTTTTTAAAGCTTGGAAGTCTTTTGAATCTTGCCTTTTATCCCAAGGAGTCTTCCAAGAAAAGTTTGATTGATGTGCACCATTGGAAGAAATCTTTCTCTTGAGTTACCTCTCCACCTTTATTGCCATGTGTACCATATCTTCAAGTTCTACATAGTGTTCGAGCTCAGCAATGTTAGCAATGTCATGGTTCAAGCCATGAAGAAATCATGCCATTATAGCTTCCCTATCCTCTACCACATTGCTTTATCATTGGAACTTCCATCTCTTTGTGGTAGCCTTCAATACTCGTAGAACCTTGAGTTAGGCCTTAAAGCTTTTGGTACAACTCTCTATAGTAATATGAAGAGGTATATCTCTTTTCTCATTACAGTCTTCAAGTCTTCCTTAGAGGACACAGGTCTTCCCAAATTTCTCTTCCTACTTTGAACAAGTTGATCTCACCATATGATAGCATAATCAATGAATTTCACAACTACCAATTTGAATTTTTTTTATTCGGAATAGTTGTGACAATCAAAGACTAGATCCATTTTCTTCTCCCATTCTAAGTAGGTTTTTGAATCACTCTTGTCTTGGAAAGATGGGATGGTTATCTTAATATTATGAAGTTTGGAATCCACCCTTTCTCTTCTATATCTCTCATGTCTCTCATGTCTTCTTCCCAAAGTATCTTTATCCCTTCTTCTTGCACTCGATTCAGTCTCATAAAGAGATATGGATAATTCTTCTTCTTCTCTTTCAACCCTCCAATCCCCTTCATTGCTTCTATATTGGTCATAACTTCTTCTAATTCTTCTCTCATAGGAATGTATATTCTGCTCCACATTGGTGAGTCTTTCACCAAGCCCATCAATTTTTATATTTACTCTTTGTTGTTGCATGGCTCTAAGAGTAAACATAACTTCATTGAGTTAAGATCCTCCACCTTCCATTTTTGAGCAATAAATAAATTTTGCAAAATAAATTTTAGGAGAATGTGGACCTCACCAATTCACACACTCACAAGTGTTTGTGTTTGTTCACACAATTAGGCTTTTACCCTTAATTGTACTCACACACTCTTGCCTTTTACCACTCTAATCCTCTCCTTTGAGTCCTATGAGAACTAAGTGACAAATCTTAGAGTTTACATAAAGTAGTAATCAAAAATCACTCAACACTCAAGTCACTAAAATGTAGTATGAACCAACAATACAAAGAAGCAAGGAATGAGCAAGAAACACAAAAGAAATTGAACAATAAGAAGGAGTGAGACTTTCAACCAAGAACAGGGGAAATTTCAGAAAAATTGCAAAAAAATTTTAGAGGATTTCAAGGAAAAATAGGGGAAATTTTCATGCAATTGCACTTCAATTTGAGTTTCAATATTGTATTTTGATCATGCAATCCAATAAAAACATATCAAGTTAAACACAAAGGAAATTGACTTAAAACAACTCCCTAAATTGGTTAGAACTTAGCTCAAAAAGTTATAAAAAAATTTTCTTTGTTAGATAGCACTTGCTCATCAATTGGATAAGTTTAGCTCAAGATATGGCCAGATTACAAAAATTGCTCAAAATGGCCAATTATGTAGAATTTTGCAATTTGATGTCAATTGACTCCACACTATAAAAACATCTTAATACAGCTGGAACTAAGTAATTTAAGACCTTAAAATATTAAGTATGAGTATAAATAGATATGTTAAATATTGTGTTATCACCTACCACACAGTTTCAGTTTCTACTAATATCATTAGCCCCCCAACTCTCAGTTTGCTTTGCGAGCTAAGAGTTAGACTTCGATTGGCAAAACTGTGCGTAGTGATGTCATATCACAAGTCTTCATCTTGTGCACCTAGTCTCCTTTGCGAGGTGCTTTCTAGCGAACTGGAGCTCTATGAGACTTAAAGGACTTTATGGATATGCTTTTGTGGTTGAACCCTTATCTGGCCCATTCCGGTTCCAAGTCTGGAAGATGTTTCTAGTGTCAGTCATAGGCGATTGTGCAGTCAAAGCCTTTCAAGTCACCCTGCCGTTTCATTTCTCCAGGTCAAACGTGTCTCATGGCTATTAGTGCACTGGCCTCGTTTTCTTCCAAACCATTAAATGAGAGCGGTTGGGGTTTCCCTTTTGGATTCTTCGGCTCCTTCGGGCTTAGCCTATTTAAAGCATGGAAAATTTTCTTCTTTTCTCGGAGAGTGTTCAAATGGTTGTTTCAGATAAACCCCCTGATATCCCAATGTTCTACCTTTTAAGTGAAGCGTGTATGGTCTACTACATAAGAAGCTTCAAAGTCCACACTTTTCCTGTAATGTGGAGGGATCTCATACGGATCCTGGATTATGTCCTCATGTTTGTGAGGTTTCTCCTTTTCTGCCACTTCGGTGGGCTTTCTTAGATTTTCCCACCTCTGGGAATCAATGCTGGAGGAAGAAAATTGAGGGCTTAGGCAAGTCAGCAAACTCTCAATTGGCTAAGGCTCTTCCTTCAGTGGCTTGCCTTCTAATTGGGAGCTTTCATCTTGCATGCCAGTCCTTCTTCCGAAAGAACTGGCTGTAGTTTTTTTTTTCTAAGTAGCTTTTCCTTATTTGTATTTTGACTCTTGGTGATGTATATGTACCCCATTGAGGCTTTTTGTTGAATAAAATCTTCCTTCTCATTTTAATGTTCAGCTGTTCTATCCTATAATTCTTAGACAACAAATGTTAATTCTACATAGAAATAATCAAGTAACCAACCAACAATACCTTTGATCAACTGATAAATTTGACTTGAACATAAATAAGTAATATACAAACAAGTCGAAAGACGCTAAGGTGCGCGGTCACATGAGAGCTACAAGATTTAGTTCACATGATAACTGTCAAATTTAGGTCGCATGATAGTTGCAAAATTCAGTTTGCATGATAGCTACGAAGTTCAAGTCACATGATAACTGCGAAGTTTAGGTTGTGTGCATACGGTGGCTAAGAAACTTGCTCGTATACACAATAAGGTTGCTACGCGTGCACGATGGCTAAGAAAGTTGCTCATACATGCAAGCCCTTAATTGTACACATGCGGTGGATAAGAAAGTTTCTCGCATGTATGATAAGATTGCAACACACAGTGGCTAAGAAAGTTGCTTGTACATGCAGTAAGGTCATTGCGCACACATGGTGGCTAAGAAAGTTACTCGTACTACAAGCTTTTAATTACACACATGCTCACGGTGGCTAAAAAAGTTGCTCGTACACATGGTGAAGTTACAACACATGGTGGCTAAGAAAGTTACTCATACGTGCAGTAAGGTCACTGCACAGGCATGATGGCTAAGAAAGTTACTCGTATGTGCAAACTTTTAATTGCACACATGCGTATGGTGGCTAAGAAAGTTATTCATGTGCATGGTGAAGTAGTAATGCACGGTGGCTAAGAAAGTTGCTCGTACATGTGAGCTTTTAATTGCACACATACCCACGATGGCTAAGAAAGTTGCTCATATGCATGGTGAAGTTGTAATGCACGGTGGCTAAGAAAGTTGCTCGTACGTGTAATAAGGTCACTGCGCATGCATGGTGGCTAAGAAAGTTGCTCATACGTGTGAGCTTTTAATTGTACATATGCGCACAGTGGCTAAGAAAGTTACTTGTATGCATGGTGAAGTTGCAATGTACAATGGCTAAGAAAGTTACTCGTACGTGCAGTAAGGTCGCTGTGCATGCACGGTGGCTAAGAAAGTTGCTTGTACGTGTGAGCTTTTAATTGCACACATGCACACAGCAGCTAAGAAAGTTGCTTGTATGTATGGTGAAGTCGCTGCATGTATGCGGTGGCTAAGAAAGTTGCTCACATACACGAACTTTTAGATCGCATGAAAGCTACGAAGTTTAATCGCATGAAGCTACAAAGTTTAATTGCATGAAAGCTACGAAGATTAGATCACTAATGACAGAGCTCACTCATGATTTGAGGCTCAGCTTGCAAAGCATGCATTTCTCAGAATCTCAAGATCGAGTTAGGCACTTTCCAGAATTTTTTGAAAGAACTTATATAAATCAAACTACAAAATAATTGGGACGCTTCTAGCTATTGGATTACAAGCTCAATATATGGTTCTTACTATAGCTGGTTATTCTTACTCAGGATCCCATTGAGGTTGAGAAGGCTGCTACACCGTAGGTCGCAACACGTAGTCTCTCAAATGCCCTCTTTTAATCAGATCCTCGATGGCATCTTTGAGAGCTCGACAATCTGAAGTATTGTGCCCTACTTCATTGTGATATGCGCAGAATTTGTTCATGCTTCTACCTGCACGAGGTACCCTCAAGGGAGTAGGAGTCCCGAAGTCCTCTTTATTCTTTTCTGCTGCATAGATTCTGTCAGAAGTATCTGATAAGATACTGTAGTGCTCATGGTGAGCTAACTACTGAGGTTGCTCGACCTTGGCCTTCTTAGCGAGCTAGGAGTTGGGGACGCTTTTCACATCCTCACCGCTACTCTTCCTCTTACCCTGACCCGGGTTGTCCGGTTCGGGTTTCTTCGTACCAAGCATCTCCTCCCACCTAATTTGTTTGGCAGTATGATCATAGAATTATCCCAAGTCCGCTATTGGGGATTTGTATATGCTTTTATATAGCTTGCCATCTTTGTGAAGTCCAGTAGATATCACCGTTAGAACGCTTTTATAGGATAGGCTTTCCACATTGTCGATCTCACATTTGAAACGAGCAATGTAGTCCTTTAAAGACTCATGCTGGTGCTGAAAGATTGTGGCGAGGTGGCAAGAGGGTGTGACCTGCCTCTTCAGCACCCTGTAGTGGTTAAGGAATTTCTACTAACATTCTTCCTAGCTGTTGATACTGTGGGCCGGGAGGTTCCTGAACCAGGCTTGAGGGGCGTCTCCTAGGGTGATGGGAAAGACACAGCACTTGATCAGAGGGTTACTTGTTTGGAGATCCATCTGATCATTAAACATATCCAAGTGATTGTGCCGATTGCCGTTCTCCGATCACCGAGGCAAGGAAAGGGGTGCTGAATGATAGGGAGGAAAGGGGGAAAAGGAGGAGAAATACACAAAGTCTAACGTGGTTCGGTCAAATTCGGATGGCACCGGACCCTACATCCATGAATATATTTTATTATATTGAAGGAATGTTTATAGAGCTTTTAATATGGCTTCCGGCAGAGTTTCTACTAGTTTCTTTTATCCGCTCGTGTCTCTCTCTCCTCTCTCTTTTTTTTACAATGACTCTAGCCCCCCATTTATAGGAGCATGGAGGGGTACAAATGGGACTAAATTAACTGTACATTTGTTACATCAAATATTAAATGTATAAGATTACCTAGAGTACTAGGGACTGGCTTCTGTAGGCTACCTTCTGCAAGTGGGACCTATTGGCCGTATTTACAGAATGGCAGTGCAAGTTGTTTGTTAGCTTTATACTTGTCTTTAGCGAGCTTCTAGCTGAATGAGACTGTGTTGCTGCGGTCTTGAGCCTGCACGTCGAAGGTGTCACCGATTTCCAACTTCGAGCTCATTTGGTCCGCGAGCTCAGGTCTTATGCAAGCTGCAGGCTTCTATACAATGATCTAGTGAACTAGTCGCTAGGTCAGATTTAACTTTCCCTGGGCTCTTGTCAGCCTATCGCACAGTTCCAATTTCTACTAATATCATAATCATAATTCTAAAATAAGTCATTTAATAATAAAATAAAATTTAATAATAAAATTTATTTTTTGTTTCAAAAATGTTTAAGATTCTTTAAAGTAATATTATATTGTTACAATTTATATTATGGATAAATCAACAAGACATATCCCTTTTTTTAATTATAATCATTAATTTAATCATATTATAATCAAACAATAATACAGGATTTAAAGTGTCAAACTCTCTCTATAAATTAAAAAAAATATCCAAATCAAATAATGTTAATTTTGATAAATATATAAATTACAACAATATAATATTACTAAATAAAAATATTATATTTTTATAATATTACATTTAAAAATATATAATATGTGCAAATCAGTGATTATAAATTATAACAATATAATATTATGTTTAAAAACATATTTGATCATATTAATTTTTTATATAAATTACAAATCAATGGTTATGATAAAAAAAATATGACGTATACCTTATTGCGACAATATAATATTATGTTTAAAAACATATTTGATCATATTTTACATTTAAAATATAATCATAATTTTAAAATAGGAAATTTAGAAATAAAATTTTTATTTTATGTTTTTAAATTTATATCATAATCAAATCAATGAGATATACCCCATTTTTTATTATAATGATTATTTTACTTATCTTATAATAAATATGTTTTAAAACATAATATTATTGTAATTTATATAAAGAGTTTATATATGTATGATTATTAACAATTTCAAATGTAAAATAAAATTTATTATTAAATTTTCTATTTTAGAATTATGATATACATTAAATATAAAATATGATCAAATACATTTTTAAACATAATACTATATTGTTGCAATGACATATACCCCATTTTCTATATTATAACCAATTGTTTTGCAATTTGTATAAACAGTTAATATGATTAAACATGTTTTTAAGCATATATTATATTATTGTAATTGCAATTTATAACTATTGATTTGCTCATATTATATGTTTATAAAAGTAATATTATAAAAATTTTAAGATTTTTTGTTTAGTAATATTATATTATTATAATTTATATATTTACTGAAATTAATATTATTTGATTTGGGTAGAATGTCTTTATAAATTTGTAAAAAGGTTATAATATTTAAAATCATGTATTACTTGATCATTTTTTATATTTAAAATATAATAATAATTCTAAAATAGGAAATTCAATGATAAAATTCTTGTTTTACATTTAAAAAATATTTAAAATTCTTTAAAATAATATTACATTGTTGCAATTTATACTATTAAGTAAATAAATAAGATATGTCGAATATTCTTTTTATTATAATTATTGATTTGTTCATCTTATAATCAAATATATTTTAAGCGTAATATTATATTGTTGTAATTTATATAAAAAGATAATATATGTTTTATTTTTTAAACATAAAATAAAATTATATTATTAATTTTCCTATTTTAAAATAATGATTGTATTTTAAATATGAAATATGATAATATGTTTTTAAACATAATATTACATTCTTGGAATGAGATATACCACATTTTTTATTATGTTGATTGATTTGCATTTTATATAAAAAGTTAATATGATCAGACATATTTATAAAGATAACATTGCAATCTATAATCATTGATTTGCTTTTATTATCTATTTTAAACATAATATTATTAAAAAGTTTAAATTTTTTATTTAGTAATATTATATTTCTAGAATTTATATATTTAACAAAATTAACATTATTTGATTTGGATAGAATACTTTTTTAAATTTGGTCCACTATAAATTTAAATTAGCCACCAATCTATCTATTTGAGTTCATCAATTGATAATATTTATTTTTCATTTTCAAAGTTTTGTCTTAGATGCATTGTTATTTAGTTTTGAAAAATAAAACATAAGGGCCATTTGGTTCAACTTGTGAAAATGGAAAAGGAAGGGATTCAATTAAAGAGGAAGCAAGGGTAATGGTAACAATTATTTTTTGATTTATTTGATTCAGTCAGGGAATAAAATCACATTGTTTATGATTTATTTTCTTACTATTTGATTAGGTGGTAATCAATAGTGACGGATGGTGGACATGATGATAGGTGATGATGGACAATGATTAATGACAATGGATAATGGTGGCGATGATCAACGATAATAAGTGGTGATGGCTAATGGTCAAAGGTGGTGATCGGTGGCCAATAGCAATAAATGATAATGGATGGTGGTCAATGGCAATAAGTAATGATGGATGATGGTCAACGGTGGTAAGTGATGGTGGATGGTGGTCAATGGTAGTAGTAGTGGTAAGTGATAGTTAACAGCAAAATGTACTGGTGGGTAGTGGTCAACAGTTATAAGTAGTAGTTAACATTGGTAGTGGTATTGGGCAATTGTCAATTCGAAAAGTAATGGTGGGCGATAATTAATAATGATAGTGGTGTTAAACAGTAGTCAATGATAGAAGGTATCAGTGGGTAGTGGTCAATGATGGTGATAGTGTTGGGAGGTGGTCAACAGCGAAAGGTGGTGATGGTCGATGGTCAATGGTGGTAATAATAGTGGGCGGTGTTTGACAGTGAAAAATGGTGGTGAACAGTGGTCAATAACAATAGTGGTAGTGGGCAGTTGTTAACGATGAAGCGGTGGTCAACGATAATAGTGGTGATGGGTAGTGGTCAACAGCAAAAGGTGGTGGTAGATAGTGATCAATAGCAAAAGATAATGGTAAGTGGTGATAAGGGAAGCAGAGAAAGAGGATAAATAATTTGTCTATATTTATGATTATTTTTTAATTATAGTTAGTTTTTAAATCATGGATGATTTGGATAATACTCCTTTGATGCTTCTTTTTTAAAATTATTATTTCATAAATAATAGTATTAAGTTGATAGTCTATGGTCAATTTAGAGAAGAAATAATTTATTTTTTTCTCCAAAGAGAATCAAGGACCTTTGTAATGCAGTATGTTATAGTGAAAAACTTCAATGGTATTAAGTTATTATGTTATTTAATTATTTGCCTTCATGTTATTGTTGTCACTATTGTGTCACTAATTAAACTAAATATGTTAATTCTATAATATTATACTATTTATAGTGTTTATTTTAATAATATTTGATTATCACTCTATTATTACTACATTTTTTTAATTCTTTTATGTTTATTTTTTCATATGTTTTCTGAATTGAAATGCATTGTCAATATATTTATGATAAAATTAAAGTGTCATTATCAAAAATTGCTAATGGGTTTATATTTCTTTTTAAGCATATTAATTATTATTGTTAAGCAAATCAAGTATTCCTATATTACTAATTCACAAAATTGATAAGGAAATTAAATAATTAAAGAATTTTTCACTTCTAAAACTGGAAGTCCATCGTTGATCATATCTTTGTTCTTTTTTATTGAAATCTCATTGTTATGGGTAAAATTCGGTCTTGCAAAGTGGGCTGGAAGAAGCTCAATGGAAGCTAAGTCCAAGCAAAAGAGGTCTAGCTCGCTAAGGTTACTTGGAAGGCGTCACCTCACTAATCGCGAGGTCGAGATGCGATAAGACCAAAGGATAGAGGTCTAGCTCGTCAAGAAATGAGCTGTCCCGCTTGAGCTCACCTTGGCAAGTGCAAATTCGACCTCACCGAAGGCTATCAGTGACCCCGAGCCAAAGGTCTCGGCTCGCGAAGTAAGGCACATTACCCAACCGAAAGGCCAAACAGGCAGAACACCAGACAGGCTTACATTAACCTACCAATAAGCGACCCACTCCGTAGAAAGCAACCTGCAGAAGCTGATTTGCAGGAGTTTATACTATTTTATACATTTAATATTTGATGTAACTTATTTATAGCATATAAAATTACTATTATAACCTCCCCAGCCTCTATAAATAAGAGGGGGAGATCATTATAGAGGGAAGGAAGCATATATACCAAAACTCTATAGAAATCTCTCCAAATCAATACATTATCATGGACATAGGAACCAGTGCTGCCCAATTTTGGCTAAACCATGTTAAAAATATTGTGTTTTCACTACTTTTCCCCTGCGCTCCTCCTTTGCCCTCAACCTTCATCAATCAGAAACCGTTTGAGTCCCATAACAATCCTTCCTGTTGACTGAAGTTTGGCCTAGAACCAGATTCCATTGTCAACATTTTGGCGCCATCTATGGGCATTCATCTATTCTCTGGTTGGTTTTCTGTACTCTAGTTACTTTGCTGCATAGCCACAATGGTGAGAAGAAGAGCTACAAGAGCTTCAAACACATTGGTTGATCCTCTGGAAGGTCACGTGTCTACAACAGACTCCTCCACTGCCTCTGTTACAGGCGTTACTTCTGACTTGCCCCCAGCCAGCTTTTTTCAACCTATTACAGTTGTCGACAGCACTGATGGAGCATAAACCTGGCTTCAACGCCAAGAAAAACTAGAAAATATGATAAAAGAACTGGCTAGAGCACTCATAATGCTAGCGCAAGCACAAGCTCAAGGTGTACAAAGACAGACTGAGGCCACTACACTCGCTAATGTCCTCCAGTAGCAAGAAGCTGGATGCTTGAGTAGAGCTCACCAAGAGCAGTCCGCGGGTCGTTGCTTCCATGACCAAGAAAGACAAATGGGCCAATATTCCACTTATCAGTAGACTAGGGCATAAGGCCCGATAATAGAGGAACTACTCTAGAGGATTAAGCAGCTAGAGGAGTGTCCGTGATCTCAAGACAACAAACCTCGATCTAACGAAATATCACTATTCTCTATAGAGATCGAGACGCAACCCCTTCTGTACAAGCTTAAAGTCCCTATGGTTCCTTTATACAATGGGGACACTAACCCTTATGACCATCTGGATGCATTCAATATTCAGAAGGATTTGCAAATGATCAATCCTTTGATCAAATGCCGAGTTTTTCCAGCTACACTAGGAGGTGTACCTTGGGCATGGTTTAGAAGCCTTCCTACTCGCTCGATATGCAGTTGGGAAGAGTGCCAGTAGAAGTTCATCAGCCAGTACTGAGTGTTGAAGAGGTAACTCATACCTCCCTGCCACCTCACAATGGTCTTCCAGCATAAGCATAAGTCGCTGAAGGATTATATCGCCAGGTTCAAACTTGAAGTTAACTCGATAGAGAATCCATCTAAAGAAACCATTTTGGCAACAATCTCCGTGGGACTCTACAAAGATGGAAAGCTTTATAAAAGTTTATATAAGTCCCCGGTGAAGGACTTAACTGAGTTTTATGAACGAGCTACCAAGTAAATCAAATAGGAAGAAACCTTCAGCTCGAGAAAGCCTAATCGGAAGGATAAGAAGGGTAGTTCTACCCATAACAAGAAGAGAGGCAATGTAGTTCAAGGTGACCACTCTGATGAGCGAGCTGCAAAGAAATCCAATAAGCCCAAGGGTGAGCAACTTCAGCACCTAAGTCACCATGAGTACTAAAATGTCCTATTGGACTCCCAAGATAGGATATTCATGGTAGAAAGAGATCGGGAGCATTTTGGGAGACCTGCACCCTCAACAATTCCCTATAGGTGGAGGAACCAAGAAGAGTTTTGTGTTTATCATAACGAAGCTAGCCACAACACTTCTAATTATCAGGCCTTTAGAGATGCAATCAAGGATCTGATCAAGAGAAGCCGCCTAAAGGAATATGTGGTGCGACCTGCCAGGCAGTGACCTCAACGTCCCCAGTGAGATCCCAACCTCAAGTCGGGGGGCTCAGTCAGAATTATACATTGTTGTATTATCATTATTTAGAAGCTTATGTTAAGGCTTCCCTTTGTTGAATGGAACTTTGTTTGCTGATTAGTCTGGCCTTATAGTGATATTTTCATTACATGACTCATTTTTCACTATTAAGTGTACACTATCCTCTGAGCTTGTATGTGGCAAACTCTCTTAAGCATCATAAACAAACTTATTTGCCAACTGCGACCTTCGGTTCAGTTGAGGCATGGAGATGTTCAAAATAAACTCAAATTCCAGTTAAGCAGTTGGCTCATTAAGGCGTGGAGATACTCAAAACAAACTCATTTGCCAACTACGTCCTTCGGTCTAATTGAGGCGTGGAGATGCTCAAAATAAACTCAAATTCCAGTTGAGCTACGGGCTCGCTAAAGCATGGAGACACTCAAAGCAAACTCATTTGCTAGCTGCTTTCGGTCTAATTTAGGCGTGGAGATGCTCAAATTCCAATTGAGCTGCGAGCTCACTGAGATGTGGAGACGCTCAAAATAAACTCATTCCATTAGCAACTAAGTTGCTAAGGCATAGCTTGTAAACTACAGCTTTCGTGTGACCAATGTTCGTAGCTCTCATGTGATTTAATGATTTGCAGCTCTCACATGGAGTATCACTCGTAGTTCACATACGATGCATTGTTCACAGGTTTCATACTATTTCCCGCAAGACACAACTATCATGTGACCAGTCGAGATGGTTCCCTTACTACAGTTTAAGGGATTCAAAGACTCCCATTTTCATTATTTATTAGAAAATATGGCCGATTGGCTAATCAAGTGTCTCATTTTGCTGTAATTTGTGGAGGTTCACATTATCATCTATGATATGCAAGACATTCAAACACAATGCAACATGCAAGAATCATTCTTTCATTAAAAGCCTCATTAAGGCAAATTTACATTAAAAGGCTCAAAGCATGTTAGGGCAAAGGGCCTACGGCTGATGGTTCCAGAAGGAAGAGAACAAGTCTCACAGCGGGATCATGAGGAAGTAATCCAAAATCTGTATAAGACTCCCCGACGACTGACAGAGAAGCTATTCATGGAAGTCACATACAGTAGGCTATGCATGCCTCGTAATCTCCTGTAGTATGCTATGCACACCTCAAGGTGCTCCACCAGGAGCTAAACCATTAGAAGCACGAGGGGTTTGGTTAAAGCATCATCAAGTTCTTCTAAAGGAGGGAGAAAGTCTCCAGGAGTTAAATAGATCAGTTCGATCTCTTAAGAATTCCAGAAGATATCTAGCTCTCCCTGATCGAACGGTTCAAGAAGAGATAAACTTGCCACATCAATGGCTGAGATCCATGCATAGGCAAAAATATGGCCTAAAACAGATGAAGTGAAAGATTTGAGTCTGAAATGACAACTCGAAAGAGGCTGCAGGCAAAGGCTTTGATTGCACAGCAAAGTTTCAACTCCCAGTCTACAAAGCAAACTAAGAGTTGGGGGGCTTATATTATGGGTAAAATTCGATCTCGTAAAGTGGGCTGGAAGAAGCTCAATGGAAGCTAAGTCCAAGCAAAAGAGGTCCAGCTCACTAAGGTTACCTGGAAGGTGCCACCTCGCTAATCGCAAGGTCGAGATGCGATGAGA
This sequence comes from Saraca asoca, assembly GCA_026873985.1. Classification (NCBI taxonomy): domain Eukaryota; kingdom Viridiplantae; phylum Streptophyta; class Magnoliopsida; order Fabales; family Fabaceae; genus Saraca; species Saraca asoca. The sequence goes on along the minus strand of JANHAO010004807.1, from coordinate 3,121 downwards.
CTAAAGGATAGAAGTCTAGCTCATCAAGAAATGAGCTTTCCCACTCGAGCTTGCCTCGACAAGTGTGAATTCAACCTCACCAAAGGCTAGCAGTAACCCTGAGCCAAAGTTCTCGGCTCACGAAGTAAGGCACATTGCCCAGCCAAAAGGTCCAATAGGCAGAACACCAGATAGGCTTACATCAACCCACTGACAAGGGACTCACCCCACAGAAAGCAACCTGCAGAAGTTAATTTGCAAGAGTTCATACTGTCTTGTACATTAAATATTTGATGTAACTTATTTACAGCATGTAAAATTACTATTGTAACCTCCCCAGCCTCTATAAATAAGAGGAGGGAGATTATTGTAGAGGGGAGGAAGCATATATACTAAAACTTTGTAGAATTCTCTCCAAATCAATACATTACCATGGTAGTAGAATCCGGTGTTGCCCGATTTTGGCCGAACTACGTTAAAATTACTACGTTCTCACTGCTTTTCCCCTGCACTCTTCTTTTGCCCTCAACCTTCATCAATCAGAAACAGTTTGAGTCCCATAAGAATCTTTTCCATTGACTGGAGTTTGGCCTAGAACCAGATTCCACCGTCAACACTTATAAAATCATAATAACTCATTTTTAGGTTAAGCTTAGCATGTATTCAGACAAATTCATCTCGATATGCATTTTTGTAACTTTTATGAAAAGTTTTCAAACTTTTATAATTCTTAAGTAAAAGATATTAAGCTCCCTAAGCTTTAATGAAATTATATGGACCTCTACTTTAATTTCAAAATCTATTTAGAAATTCCTTGAAATATAAAATAATAATACACTTAAATAAAATTTAAATTTTTCATCAAGAAATGATAAGAAAAAGATGATCATATAGTTTAAATATATTAATATGAGATATTTTAAGTATGTTTTGATAAAAAAAAATATGCTTTAATTAAATTCAAATGGTTAAAATATAAATGATAAAAAATCAAATTTTTATGTAAATGTAATAATTTTTTAATCATTTGAATTTAATCAAAGCTTATCTTTAATCACAAAATACTTATTAGATATTTTATATTGTTTGATTTTAATTTATAATCATCTTTTTCTATCATTTCATTAATAAAAATTTTAAATTTGAACTTAAGTGTAGCATTTGTTTTCGTTTCAGGGGAGGCATGAGTAGGGTATGAAACTAAAAGGGATGTTTGCGTAATTTCATTAAACTTTAAAAAAGATTAAAGTATTTTTCTCATATTTTTTTTATTGAAAGTTCTAACTTTTATTAAAAAGGAAAATTTTTTATGTAAAAAAAAATCTTGGTTATTAAAATTTCATAAAATTATAATAACTCATTTTTGGGTTAAGCTTAGCATATATTTGAAAAAATTCGTTTCGAAATGCATTTTTGTAACTTTTATGAAAAAATTTAATATTTTTAAATTTTTTGTTACAAGTTCTAACTTTTATTAAAAAGGAGTTTTTTTAAAAAAAAATTGTTGCAATTTTAGTTTATCGAACTACAACTTAAGTATTTTTTTTATACATAAAGTCCGTATAAAGTTACAAGTTTTATTGTAAAAAAATTATAATATTTTATATATAAAATTGCAAATAAAAAGTATGCGGTCATATTTATAAAATAGAAAAATAGTTTCAAGCGCACCTCCCTTTACAAGATTTATGTTTTCTGAGGATCAAGCACATCAAATTTTATTTAATATGAAATTATGAGATATTTATTTCAAATAGTATTTGTAATAATAATATTTTAAAATTATTTTAAATTATTTTTATAATTTTAAAATAAAAAGAATTACAGAATAATGTTAGTATAATAAATCTAATATAAAATAATAAATATAAAAAATTATATCAGTATATCATACGGGTGCTAAATTATTAAAACATAATAAGAAAATTGTATTTTATTAAATTAATTAAAAGTTAATTAATGTGTGGATAAAGTGTCAAGACAAACCGAAGTTTATGACTGATTCGTTAATCAATGAAAAAAATGCAAACTATGACCTCTTAAATTAAAACTCGCTAAAATATGGACTTATTTGAGTCTAGTACACTTAACCCACACGGACCAGACCAATTATTTATGGATAGGTTTGCATTTCTATTTTCCTTTTTTTACTTAATTACTTGATAATACATAACCATAGACTCACTTACACACTATTTTTTTTTACTTATATAATTTTATATTTTATGAATTTAACATGTTATGAAATTATTTATAGTAGAGATCTTGGTATATCATTAAGTTTATTATTATTATTATTTACAAGTTTTTAACATTGAAAATAAATATAAGTATATGGTTTTAAATTTCTATTTTGAATTAAAATTGCATTAAAAACTATTTAAAATGATTTTAAAAAAATGGAAAGATTTGTGGGTGGGCTCTGCATCATCTTTTACTACTATTTTTAACATAAATGCTATATTTTCAATAATTGAAAGAATGATCCAGAGCTCCCTAGAGTAGTTCACCCCACTTGGTATCAGAGTCTTGTGAAGGGAGTGATAGGTGCCTGATTAGGTGCATCGAAGTTACTATAGAAGAGTCAATAGTTACTTTAGTGGAAGCTTTATTTCCTAGGGTTTTATTTTCTGATAACTTGAAGAGAACACCTGTGCAGTTTAGCTATGCAACTTTGTCGAAACCCTTTAACCGCGTTGGTCAACTGTTTGTGAAGCCTAGGGAGAGGCATGTTAGGTGATCCTGTGAAAGTGGGTAAATCCAGAGTGGTGTAATCCCCGTATTTTCAGATAGTTAAACTTGAAGTCAGTAAGCCAAAACCAATAGCAATTAGTGACAACTTAAATGTAACTGAAGATAATTCTAAGGTAATAATAGCACACTTACTTAGAAAACTATTCTTCAAGAACAAGGAACCAATACCTAGAGGTCAAGAGTCTAGCTTAGAAAGTAGTTCTAGTCACCAAAATCAAGATTTAATTAATAGTCAAGAATTATTAATCTCAAAAGTATAACAAGATCTTCAAAATTGGAATATACCTAAGATATCCACTAGGAAAATCTATCAAAAATCAACATTTGACTTTTTTCATGACTAGATGATGGCAACATGTGAACATGATATAAGTATTAGCAAAACTTA
>JANHAO010004806.1:0-23587 GCA_026873985.1 Saraca asoca | reverse complement strand
TATTAATTTTTATTCTTCTGTCATTTTAGTAGTATAGCTGGATGAAACAATTTATAACAATCATTCAGCCTCCTCTTAATTTTTTATATCAGTTACTTTCTTTAATTAAACACTCAAACATGCCAACAATTCTAATTAATTGGAAATTGTAAATTGTAATCCAACTGAATGATAGATTAAGGCACATGGTGTTAGGTGTACGCTTTGGAAAAATGAGACACACTATTTATAGACTTTTGCTAAGATGATATTAATAGATACAGGAAAACAAACGAGTTAAAACTTGTTGCCTGAGACCGCCTAGGTTTTGGTTGATTTTGCTTTACACATGTTGGACGGTTTCCAAGGAAGAAAGTCTCTAATTGGAAAGAAGTCCTGCATACGTGCTATACGACCCTAGTTAGTGGTCCAACAAGTAGGTCCTCTAGCATGTAGCTGCAATGTTCCTAAGCTATTTTGACTAAGCGAGTTGCGCCTTAAATTATATCTTTCCAGCAAAGATACCTCCACCATATGATATCTAATTAATCTTTGATTCATACTATACAATAAAAACAAACAATTAAGAGTTACAAAAAATATAATTAATATTCCACAAATTTTCGTGAAATATTAAAAAAGATATTTATATGATCAAAAAATTTATGGTGGGAGAAGGGTAGACCCACGTACAATTATGTAGAAACATAGTGACACTCTTGCGAGTCTATTTTCCATCGACCCAACATGAAGAGTTGTGTTTGATGGAGACCAATCATGCATAGTCCGACCAAATCAAACGGCTTTAATTATCCGACCCAACTCTTAAATCTTTGTTGCTCTGTCTAATTGTGGCCCTTGAGATCATGCTATTGAAGCAGGCACTTCTTCATATCAGCCACCAGAAAACAAGGAGAAAGTAATGAACACTAACTGAACCTACAGTGCCAAAGAGCTTGGCCTCTTTGTATGGTGGTTTTCATGACATATCATGCAACGTAAAATTTAATCTGTGGCACAAATATTAATTTTTCAGAATTAAAATCCCTTTTTATTTAAACGCAGTTGTTGTCGTTGGTACAAGTTTTATAGACTATAAACTCTACCCAATCAATGGTAACTTCAGTAAATTCTGAACCTTCCATCGCTAATGTTCTTTTAATATTGTTTAATGATGTTGATAACGATGGGAAGACTTAAAAACTGATAATATAATACATTGTTAATTAGCATTCGGTCTTTAAAAAAGAGTTTGCAAGCACTTCATGCTAAAAAGTTAGCTCTATTGATTAGTTGAATTCAAGTTTAATTATAATATCTTTGAGGTTAAGTAGGAGACGCCATTTTTTTCAGATGAAAATTATGTTTCAGAGTCATCTTAATCTGTCTTGACCCGAAAACATTCCACATACTTTATATCTCTTGTAATAAATAACTATATGTAACTTAGATATTTTCTTCCTCACATAGTACCTTAATTTATTTTCTTTTTTTCGGCCATTACCATTAAGAAAATGCAACATAGTACCAATTATTGGAGCTGCACCAAGTGAGTGTTTGGGGGATTTTTATCTTAAGACTGACTTTAAGTAATAAGTTATTTTATTATAAGAAAAAAACTTCACATCTTAAAGCAATATAATTGTATGTTTTACTTCACTTATATGCATGCACGTGCACACACATATCTTTTCTTTTAAATTAAAAAAATTACTTAATCTAAGAATAAAGCAAAATTTTAAAGGAAAAAATTATATAATAAGCTTGCATATTTAAATATACAATTGATAAAATCTAAATATATAAAATTACCGAACTTTCATAAGAAACAACAAAAAAAATTTATATTCAATTTATTTGTAAATAGATTTACATTAAAAATTAATATAAATTCGTTTGTAAACAAATTAAAATTTGATATTTTATATTTCAAATTATAAATAAATAAAATTATTGTAAATTATATTAACATTTGGATACCGAAAATTCAAAAATAAGAAATTTTTTAATGTTGTAATTATCATATATATATTTTTATTTTCACTCAATGAATCAAGGTTAATTTTATTAATTATTTATCAGTTTTATGGAATATACATATTAAAAATCTTATTTTTTAATTTTTAAACTATTGAAAATTAAAAAAAAAATTGACAATTTGATAAAATAAATGCACCTGTAATAGCCTGAGTATATAAGAAATGTTTTTCATAAATATCTCTTCCGGCCTCACATTGGCCGCCTCTGATTTTGCAACAGTTGGAAAGCAAAAGACAGAGAGACAATGATCTTATCGAAGACGGAGTCACAGAGACGGAGTAAGTGAAATGTGACCAGGGACGGTGTCTTGGGTTAGCAGAGAGAGAGAGAGAGAGAGAGATTGGAGTTGAAGCAAAGACCAACCGTGTGGGACCCAACATAGCCAACCAATGAGAAGACTTCTCCTTATTCTGTCCTCTAAAGTCTTAAACTTTAATTCAAAAAGTTGGATTTAAACTCCTTCCTCCTCTCATATAAACCCGCCTTTGGGCGTCCCACTTGTGCTTCTCACAGCAAAATCTCCCTCTGCTTTCACCCACCTGAGTTCTGCGCTTACAAAAAAGCCCACTCTACAGAACCTCAAGAATAGCATCAAAACGCCAAGTGGGCTCTGTTCACCGCTCGCTCTCTCTTCGTGTTGATTTTTTCCTCTCTGTATGCAATTGATTTGAGATGGGTTGCTCTGGCATGAAGAGTTTGGCATCCGATTCTATTTTTGATTTGGTCGGATTTCCAGTTTCCTAAATCAGAATCCAGACTAAAAAAGGAAAAAAATTCGGTCTTTTTGTTTTTTAAATCTTTGACCATATCTGAATCTGGCTCCTGATTTGCCTTTTGTAATTTGGTTCTATTGCGATTCGAATTTCACTTCTTCAGCATATACCCATCTCGATATTTCTGCGTACAAAACCGAAAAAGGCTCCATTTTTGAGCTGAGAGAGCGAGCGGAAGTTCATTAACACTCACAGCTATGTCTGCTGCTAAGAACAGTGGCAAATCCAACAAGAGTGTTGTTGATGAGACTGAGAAAATGACCCAGATGGGAGAAAGCCAACATTGGGAGATTGATAAAGGTAAAGATGTAGACTTTAGCTCTCAGAGGGGGCAATGGAAGCCAGTTTTTGATGAAGCTTCTATGTCAAATAGGCCTCTGAAGAAGATCCGGAGCCCCGAACGTCATAACGCGAACCACAACCAATCCTCTGTTTCTCTGCAACCATTTTCTTCTCCATCAATTTCCTCTTCCATTCCTCCTCCTACAGCTTCATCTCTAAATTCATATCCCCCTTCATCGACTTCCAGAATCGTGTTTCCTTTCGCCTTTGATAATCCTCAACAGCCTCTCCAATTTCCACACCAATTGGGAACCACGAATTTGCCTCTGTTTCGTCCGCCCATTCCGGCGACACAGCAAAACCAGCAACAGATGATATCTTTCGGGTCCCAACAACAAAACATCGGGTACCCACAATTCTTCCCCAGAGACTCTGCAGTTCCGCAGCAAATTCAAAATCAAAATCAAAATCATCAGCTTCTGCAGTATTGGAGCGATACTCTGAATCTTAGTCCGAGAGGAAGGATGATGATGATGAACAGGTTAGGGCCAGAGGGCCGGCCGTTATTCCGGCAGCCGGTTCAGCCTCTGAATACTACTAAGCTTTACAGGGGAGTCAGGCAACGCCATTGGGGAAAATGGGTCGCCGAAATTCGTCTTCCTCGAAATCGGACTCGTCTCTGGCTAGGCACATTCGACACTGCCGAAGATGCTGCCTTGGCTTATGATCGCGAGGCCTTTAAATTGCGGGGAGAAAATGCTAGGCTCAATTTTCCCGAGCTTTTTCTCAATAAGGAAAACAATGAAGCACCAAATTCATCTGATCTGTCTCCTTCAACTCCTCACGAAGGCTCAACTTCAACATCAAATGAGCACCAAAAGCAACCACAGCAAGCCACCACCGTCACAGAGAGCATGCCGCCGCCTCCACAACCGCCGCCACAACCGGAGGAAAACACTGACAATGATTCGGGATTGGGGTCGAGTGATGCCACAGTGAGCGATGAAGTTCCGGCGTCGGCGGCGGCTGAAACAGGGGATGGCGTTTCACAGGAATTGGTTTGGGGAGAAATGTCGGCTTGGTTTAATGCGATTCCGGCTGGTTGGGGTCCGGGAAGTCCTGTTTGGGATGATTTGGACACTACAAATAATCTGCTTTTGCAGTCGCAGATTCCTTTTGGGAATCCGAATCAGCAAGAGTTAAATGATGCTGATGCTCAGAGACAACAGGATGACAACATCGGAGTACCAGGTTCATGTACCTCTGCTTCCTCCTCTTCTTTACCCACGAAGCCCTTCTAGAAATGTAAAAAATTTGAACTTGCATCTAAATTTAGGACCATCTGAGTGAGAAAAGTCAGTGCCGTTAACCGTCCATATGTCTCTCACTTCTCTCTCTAGCTTTGAAATTCCTCTTAGATTTTTTTCTCTCTCCTTCAGATATTCTACTTTTTTTCCTCGAGCTTTTTAGACCGTTGCATTTTAGGACCATTCCACGACTATTCCCACCTTTTCTTCTCACCGGTTGCATATATTTTCACCAAACACAACCTGTGAATCATTTAGCATACCTTCATATTCTGCTGTACTAAGGCTGCATGTTTTTCCAAAGGCCTTTCAGCATTTGTCTCAGTACTTCAAGGACCTTGCTTTTCTTCTTATTGATACTTTCTAGCATTCACATGCATATTTCACTTGTTATTTTTCTATTTTCATCCCTTTTTTTAACCCTTTTGGCATTTTGATGCTTTGATGTAGTAGCTGTAGATTAGAGCATAGCCAGGCAGAAGGAGACGGTTTGGTGATTTCCTTCTCGAATGGTTTCATCCATTATGAGCTTTCTTTTTTAGCTCCGAGGATGGATTTATATATTTCTACACTTTGTACATAATGGTTGTAATAAACTTACTTCTCCCTTCTAGTGGTTGTTTTAACGGACCAAGTGCTTTGCCGTATCATCACTTTACTTCAAACGTTGATTGCACTTTCATTAATTTAAACCAATGAAACAACTTAACATTTAACAATGTGTACTAGCACTACTTAGTCACCAACCAATAAATAAATAAATAACAAATCAAAAGAAGTTTTGAATCGCTAATTTCCAATTATTGGCTACCAATCTACGTTCATCCTAATTTGGCTCTTCTTTAACCAACAAAAATCTTGAAGTTAGTATAAGTTGCCTTGCTTTAAGTGTGAGATTTGAGTGTGGTTGTGAAATTATAATAGACGAGAAGTAAAATTGAGCACAAGAAGGGAGTGGTGCAGGATGAGTTTTGCCGACAAAAACAGTTTTACAAGATTTTCATATTCTATTGTCCTTGACCATGATCATGCACGTGTATATATTTATTTTATATTTTCCTTTTGTTTCTTAAACTTATCATCACAACCTCACAATCATCATCCTATATAATAAAATAAGACTCCAATGATATATTATTATAGTTATCAAATATTATCAATCTTCTTATCCTAATTTTTTTAAGTAAAAATAACTAATTTATTAAATTAACACATACGATTGAACCAGACTAATAATCTATTTGACACAAATAGTTAAAAAATTAACTGATAATTAATAAGTTAATTGTTAACTATTTCACTAATTTATAATTGTTAACTGTTATCTGAAAGTTAAAAGTTGATAAACTACCTAATTGCATTAAAAGTGTTTAATAAAATTAGCTATTGAACTATTTTATAAATATAAAATGACATAAAAAGATATGTAAATATGATTAAATAATATATAAAGTAAATTAATTTATGTTTATTTTGATATCAAAATATGTTGACACAATCAAAATATTCAACATAAAAATAAAATTGTCTAAAATTTAATTAAATTATATCTTATGACATCATATAATTATTTATTTATTTACTTACTCAATTTTATATATTTATATTGAATTAATTGATATATGTCAAATATAAAATAATATATCAGTTTTTTTTATCCTCTTTGACTTCCTGAAAAAATAAGTATAAAAAATAATATGATATTAAAAAAAATAAGTATTAAAAATGAGGATTCCTGATTAATTAAGACATGAATTGTCAATTAACCAAAAATAAGAGATAAATAAATTAGAAAAAAAATAAAAAATTCTATTCTAATAAGTTATAAAGTAGTTTCTTAAAAAGTTTTTTTTCCCCCAAAAAATTAGTATATCAAATATCTTTAAAATATATAAAAAAAAAGCTATTTAATCAAGTCAAGAAATTAAAAGTTAATTTTTTTGATGTACCAAATATATACCAAATCACTAATCCACTTATGCATATTAAATAAATTAAAATTAAAAACAAATGATATTAATTTAACTCAAATACTAATATTTTAAATTATCTCTCTGTGCACATTTTTAACTCCACTCTCTTTGGATGACTCCCAATGTCTCAAACTCCTACTTTTATTATTATTTTTTTATTTGCACTTAATCGTCCTCCACTTATCCTTCAAATATTTACCAGGTATTGCTACTTTCGGCACTTTATGTTAAGTTCCAAAACAAACGGTCACCTGCATAATAAGTCCATTTATAATAGCCTTATTTTGTTAGAGTTGAAATTCTAAAACGATCGTGAGATTTATTTTTCTCTTATCAAATGAGATAATTGTAAATTAGTTCATCGAGTAAAAGGGCACTGCTCTTGTCTTCCTTAGAAATGCACGTCTAACCATACTACACTTCTAATATTGATTTATCACCAACGCTTAAAATATAAAGCAAATGTGGAACTTAAAATGTAGAAAGTAGCAAACGGTTACCTGCATAATAATTCCATTTATAATAGCCTTATTTTGTTAGAGTTGAAATTCTAAAACGATCATGAGATTTTACTTTTCTCTTATCGAATGAGATAATTGCAAATTAGTTCATCGAGTAAAAGGGCATTACTTTTGTTTTCCTTATAAATGCACGTCTAACTAAACTACACTTCTAATATTGATTTATCACCAACGCTTAAAATATAAAGCAAATGTGGAACTTAAAATGGAGAAAGTAATAATAATAATAATAATAATAATAATAATAATAATAATAATAATGTTGAAAGTATTTTTAGAACCATATAAATGGGTTAACAAAAGTCCAGTGGACTAACTCAGCTAACAAAGACTCGGTTCACCCAAGATGGAGGTCGTTGAGCAAGACATGAGCTCGTCAAATGCTGACTTAGGTTGCTGGCCAACAGGGGTTAAAGCAGCAACTTCAGGTTGTTAAAGACAAGGCTTAACCTGCAACTCGAAGTACACTTCTCCAGCTGCCATTCGAAAGCTCACTATAGTTAAACCTGAGGAGAGATCAACTTGTAAACTCCAACTTGCAATTAGTTAATTATTTTCAGTTACTATTTTACAATTAATTTATAATCCTTCAGCCACTATAAATAAGGACAAATATCATGGTAGGAAGAGAGGGACTTGCTAAAAAAAAATATAGAGAGCATACACTTAACAATATACTGTAACTCTGCTAAAATACTCAGCAAAATAGATTGAAAAATAAAACTACCGTGGATGTAAGGGTCGATTGACTTTAACTGAATCATGTTAAAGACTCCCTGCTCTTCTTCTTCCCCCTCTCCATCTCCCTTTCTTTTACTTTCATCAGATTGCGGTTTGGGGTTTTACTGAACTTATTGGTTGATCGATTTTTACCATCAATATTTTGGCGCTAGAGGAAGAGCCCTATATTGTACTCTGGTTAATTTATTGGTTAATTTTCTGTTTAACACAATGGCTAGAGAAATAACCACCAGAAGTTCAAACAATCCAATTGATCAGCTAGAAGGTCACATACAATAGTAGTGAGAACCAGTCCTCCTTGCAGTAGGCACATTCGTCGTCCTTGTTATCGGTATTACCGATGGCTTCCCCCCAATAGCCCATCACTAGCCTGCTATTATTACTCCTTAAACTGATGAAGTGCAAACGTGGCATCAATGTCAGGAAATGCTTGATAACACAGTAAGAGAGTTGGCTGAGGTGGTTAAAGTATTGACGCAAGCACAAACCTTGCGCGTACGAAAGCAGGTTGAGGTCACAACACCCAAAAGAGTCATTCAATATGCTGATTCAGCTTGCTCCTCCAATTTGCAAACAAGAACAAAGGTCCATCAAGCTTACAAGGATCATAATCAATGACATGAGAGTTCCCATCAGGTGGAAAGCTCGAACAAGACTAGCTGGGGACACACCTCAGGTCGCTACTTCCAAGACCAAGAGCAAAAAGGAGCCAACAATCTTCTAGTTGGTGGTTCGAGACATAGGACTCGAGGGTAGAGGAGCTACTTCAAAGAGTAAAGCAATTAGAAAATGGCCTTAGGCTCAGGATAATCAAGGTCGTTATCAGGAGAAGACACCATTCACTAAAAAGATTGAAACGCAGCTTCTCCCTTACAAATTTGAAATCCCCACAATCCCATAATACAATGGGGATAGTGATCCATATGACTATGGGGATAGTGATCCATATGACTACCTATATGCATTTAATGTACAAATAAATCTTCAAACAATCAATCCCTTAGTCAAGTGCCATGTCTTCCCAGCTTCATTAGGATCTATACCTTAAATATGGTTCATGAATCTCTTAGCTCACAGCATTGATAGTTAGGAAGAATGATAAAGAAGATTCATCAACTAGTATAAAGCATTAAGAAGGCAACTCGTATCCTCCTACCACTTTACAACGGTCTTCCAGCGGAAGGATGAATCATTGAAAGATTACGTCACCCAATTTAGGCACGAGGTCGACAACATGGAGAATCCCTCTGATGAGAGTATCCTAATGGCAATCTTAATAGGACTCTGCAATGATGAAAAGCTATATAAGAGCATATACAAGTCTCTGGTAAGGAATTTAGGTGAGTTTTATGAACGAGCTGCTAAACAGATCAAGTGGGAGGAGACTTTGGCACAAAGAAGTTCAATCATAAGGACAAGGCAAAAAGCTCCGATCAGAAAAAAAAAAAGGAACAATGATGGAAATGGCAAGAACAGCTCTGCCAACCAGCCTGTAAAAAAGGTTAGGAACAAGCAACCTCAATGTCAAGGTTACCATGATGACTCCATCTTATCTGATACTCAAGATAGGATATTCACAATAGAGAAAGATAGGAAGGACTTCGGGAAGCCTGAACCCCTAAGGACTCCCAAGAGGTTTAGGGACACAGATAAGTTTTGTGCCTACCACATGAGGTTGGGCACAATACTTCAGAATACTGTGCACTCAAGGATGCAATTAAGGATCTAATTAAGAGAAGTCACTTAAAAGATTAGGGCCCTAAGCAAAAGCAAGCATCTGTTATAAAAATCATATTCTGTAATGTTATTTAGAAGTTAGTAAAAGCACCAAGTTTTTCCCTTAAATTTTCATGATTGTGTGTTAATAAGAGTTTAGTAAAATATTATATAAAAAGGCCTGAGTTTAAAGTAAAAATTTGATGATCCATATTGTGTCGGAGCTCGCAAGGCCAATGGTAGGAATGCAGAGCATCTGTAACAATATTTTTAATAAATATCAGCTTGACCTTCTAATCCTGATTAAAAGAGCTAAAGCCAAGACTCGTGTCCACTAAGCAACATGATTGTTGTGGCGTAACCTATTGATCAACACGATTATTGTGGCACGACCCATTAAGCAACACGATTACTATGGCACGACTTACTAAGCAATATGATTGCTATGGCGTGACCTATTGAGCAACATAATTGTTGTGACGCAATCTACCAGGCGATAAGATTGCTAATTGGGGCATAGCTTTCATACGATCTAATATTCAAAGGCATAACTTTCATGCGACCTACTATTTGGTACCACATGTATGGACCTACTATTTAGCACCGTATGTATATGATCTACTATTTGGCACCACGTGTATGCAACCTACTATCTGGCACTGCATGCATACGACCTACTATTTGGCCCCGCATTCATGCAACCTAATACTCGGAGGTACATCAGTATGACCTACCGCACTCTCGCCTTACTGATTGTATAACAAAGCTCTCGCCTTACTAATTTAGTAGCGAGCACTCACCTTTCTAATTTAATGCTAGCTGAGGTGCATCTCTCACGCGACCTACTTGAGCACTCATTTCATGCTAACTAAGGCACAGCTTTTATGTGATCTACTGGCCATGCAACTTGACACATATCTTTTTTAAGCTTGCTTTACTGATTGAAGTCGATTAACCTACTAAGCATATATTTTAACTAATGTTTTATTAAATCATGGTTTGCAGGAACTTATTTAAGTCAACTACATGCTATCCTCTGCAACCTATTGAACATCCAATATGGCATACTTGGAAAAGAAAGAAAATTATGGAAAATTCATTAGAAACCTCATTCAACGATGTAAATATACACATAAAGATTCAAAAATATAGATCAAAATCAGCTTACAGCTATTATCTCCCAGGAGGAAGGCTGGCTTCTAGAAGCTGAACCTCTAGAGGGTTGAAAAATCGACATATCTGATAAGCAAGCCATCCGTCATTAGGTTGGCGACTAAACTACTCTCAAAACTCCTTCCTATTCTCCTCCTTAAGAGGCAAAAGATCAAAGGTGAAAAAAATTAAATTCATCAGCATCATCACGAGGAGGATATGAAATTTGTACAAAACTTCTCAGGATCCTCATAAAGGAATTGTTCATAGGAACTTCCTATGCAGTAAGCCATACACGCCTTATTCCACCCTATCCAAGATCTAGCCGATCAAAAAACATGGGGGGCTTAACCAATACACTCATTAGACCGTTTTAAGAAATAAGAAACAGAAAGGTTTCCCATGCCATATATAGCTCGTCAAACCTTGCTGATGGATCTAAAGACTGATCAACTACCCTTGATCTAACGGTCCAACAGAAAGCAAGGCTGTCACACCAACAACTATAAAACATGCGCATTAAATGCATGGCCTGACGCAGATAAAATAGTAAGATAGAGTCTAAATGACAGCACTGCATACTACAAACTTTTGCCAGTAAACTACAACTACCAGTCCGAAGTATGAACTGAAAGCTGGGGGCTTAATGTTGTGGTTATTTTTAGAACTATGCAAATGGACTGGCAAAAGCCCAATAGACTGGCTTAGCTAACAAAGACCCAATTCACCCAGGATAGAGGTCGCTAGAGCAAGGCGCGAGCTTGCCAAATGCTGACTCAGGTCACTAGCTAACCGAGATCAAAACAGTAACCTCAGCTCATTAAAGACAAGGCCTAGCCCGTAACTCGAAGCACGCTTCTCTAGCTATCATTCAAAAGCTCGCTATGGTTAAAACCGAGGAAGAATCAACTTGTATGGATCAATTTGTAGACTTCAACTTACGGGAATCAATTTGTAATTAATTAATTATTTTCAGTTACTATTTTACAGTCAATTTGTAACCCCCAGCCATTATAAATAAGGGCGAATATCATGGTAGGAAGAGAGGGACTCGCTAAAAAAAAAAATAGAGAGCACACACCCAACAATATGCTGTAACTTTGCCAAAATACTCAGCAAAACAAACTGAAAAATAAAACTACTGTGGATGTAGAGGTCGATTGACTTTGGCCGAACTACGTTAAAAACTCCTTGCTCTTCCTCTTCTCCCTCTCCATCTCCCTTTCTCTTATTCTCACCGGATTGTGGTTTAAGATTTTACTGAACTTTTCTAGTTGATTGATTTTCACCGCCAACAAATAAAAATAATAATAATAATAATAATAATAATAATAATAAAAGATTTTAATTAACGAATCAGTATTAAATTTGAGAAGAGTCGTAATATATTATTTTATCACTTACATGGTAATTCTTAAATCTTAATTATGATATAATTATTTTTTAAGCATCTAATAAATTATTGTCACATCTCTGTATAAATAATTAAGATGCTTTTTCTAACATTTATTGTATAGTATATATTTTAAATAAGTTTTCTAACAAAAAATTACTTAACTAGCTATTTCAGATCTTTTTTTCAAATCCTTGAAGATCATAAATTTATCATCATTTTTATTTTAAAAATTTCTTTATTCAATTTCGTGCACAATGTGGGCATTTTGAGGTGGGAGAGGGGTGCACGTTCCCCATAAATTAACATGGACAAAGAATTGAACTCATTCTAATGGGAATAACAAGATCAAATCCCTGACATTATTAAATTCCATGAGAAAATATAGCAATATTTTAATAAGAATGACAAATTATTTAATATATTTATATTTTGATTCTAGGTTCAAATATAAAATAATAAAAAATAAAATTTTAAATTAATATTAAATCTCACTATATTATTAAAAATGTCAAAAAAAATATATTATTAGATCAATAGATCATTGATATAAAAAAGGTCATATGAAATTCTTGTTAAATTCAAAAATTCAAAATAACTATGTGCACATTAAGCAGATTTTTTTTTTTTTTAAATATACATCTAACATTTCTCTCCAAACATGTAAACAAGTAATTTTCATCATAATTTAGGGTTCTGGTTTCATCGATTAGGAATCCCACCAAATCTGGTAATCCCAATTGTCCACTCCATTTTCGAGATAATCAAGCAACTAACATGTAGATAGGGACAAAATTAATCCCAAACTTTCCACGTTAATTATTGCACTTAATAAACTTTGTGGAGTAATTTGACTGCAAGATGGACAGAGGTGGGCCCATCCACCGGCCCATGACATCATCGACATTTCTTAGTCGCGACGGCACGATAACGATGAATTTGTGACAAGTGACAGCAAAATTAATGATTTAATCCAGAATCATGTGGTTAATTAGTTAAACAGCATGATTATAGTGCTAAATATTATGAACTTAATAATTAAGAACTCAAAATATCTTCCAAGGTATTGATAGTGACCCGGCAAGGTTAAGTAAGTTTTTGCCGACGTCCGATGCAGCCAAATCCCAGATTATGATGTCACTGTGCGGCTTTGCACATAAATAAAAGTTATTTGAGCCAGGAATTTGGATTTGTAGTTTCCTATTTTACAGGGTTGGTAGCATTGGCCTAGAATGATGATTTAAGATGAAGGTGACAATGCTAATTATTAATCAATTTCAAATGTTGTTATCAAGTATGATGAGTTAATAGTCTATTTTTTTAAATTAGTTTTAAAAAATACAAATTCTTTTAATATTTTAGTCAATATCAATAGTAGGTATTTTGATTCTTTATGTGCCAAAAGGAAATCCTCCTTGTGATGATTCTCGTACAAGTGGTGTAATTAAATTGGTCAATCAATGAACTTTGGAAAATAAAATGTTGTATGAAATTAGAACATGAAGCAGACAATTGCAAATGGCCATGGAAATTTGTCTCTACTGCGTATTTTTCCAAGTGTCCTGCAGAGTTGGTTAAATCATTGGCTTAGAATACTTCTCACATTGAGAAAAGGTTCACGGATCAAAGAGACACTTCACAGTCCAAGAGGAGCACTCAACAGCAGCTAGAAGCACAGCAACTTCCGTTGGACATTCGTAATGCACACGTAATTAACGGGTTAAAAGAGATATTCCCCTTTCAAGAAATTGGTTGAAATGGAAAAAAAAATGATATTAATAGGCATACTTAATTTTTAGGGTTAAAGCTCCGATGGGGCAGCAAATTTTCGTGCAAATTATGCCCACGGCTTGTCAAAAGGTCTGCATTATCTTTCTGACCTTTCTAAAGGTTTAAGACGTGTGGAGGATTACTTTGGAGTTCTGAAGAGTGGATTGGCCTAGTTTTTTTTGTTTTTTCTTCTTTCTTTACCCCACCCCCTTTCTCTCTCTATATATAGAGAGAGATATTTTATGATATTGGATCAGGGAAAAAGTTTAAATTTTATATATCTTTGTTTCTTTATTATTGTCATATTTCGATCTCTTTCTTCTTGATTTTCTTTTTTTAAAGCTTTTTTTTTAAAAATTAAATTTAAAGATGATTAGAAGTCAAATTTTAAAAAAGAAATTGATTTTGAAAACAGCAATCAATAAATTAATAATTGAGAAATATTCAGGATATTAAATAAAGAACTCTACAAATTTGATTTAAACTCCTTCAATAAATCAACTTATGATGTGAAAATTGAAAAAAAAGATTTAAATGTTAATCCTTTACCGGTAAAATTTGTTATTTACTTTAGAAAGAATGTTTCTAAACTCAATCAAAAATTCAATTTTTTGCATCTTAATTACATACAAGTAGCTGCAAAGTCTATGACTAGATTAGGTTTAAATATTTCTATTTTACTATATCTTAGAGATATTAGACATCTAAATTTTGATAACTCTTTAATAGGAGTCATAAAAATTAGTGTATTACAAGCATCGATACATTTCAATTGTTTCTCTGATATTTCTATCTATCTTAGAGAGATACTTAGAGATAAAATCCTAGTCCTAAATACCAAATTATTCATATGCGATATGGTACCCGGATCAATTCATGTAGTTATAACCTATAGAATCTAATGCAAATTCTACAATTTTAAGAATTCAGGAATTCTGAAACTTCCAACTAGGAAGTGCGAAATAACCTTTTGGTTAATAGATACAACTAAGGCAAATCTTTAAATACCAGTTAGTACACCTTGGGATAAGATAAATTTCCTAACAAACTAGTCTCTCCCTAGTATAACTCCTTCTAAGGTAGAAAATCTCCAAATCTCTAGGATCATCAAATATACTTTAGGACAAGTAGATATTTACTTTGATAGAAGTAGATCAAGGATAGAAAACCCTAGAATAATTGAGATAGAAGATGATTCTTCTAGTTCTCCAAAATCTGAAGTTTCTAAAAACCAAGCATTCAACCACCACAACCTCAACCTTGTCAGTTAATCTGAGAAGTTTAAGGAATACTCTCACAGTTGTAAATCTTAGAGGTCTAGATAATACCTCTAGAATCCCAAAGCCTATTTATGTCAGGTCAAATTCTAAAAAATAGAATAGAAGATGATGTAGAGTCTAGTTTAGTCTTTCCTCCTCAGTCACCTTGAACCTCCTTTTAAATCTACCATGATCCAGAGTTTCCATGATAGGACAACCCTTAGATGCTCAGGAAACCTATTCCAAATAGATCTATTTACTCTGAGAAAGGATTTCTACTTAGAAAGAAACACAGATCCAAGAACTTGATTTTTGGGAAAATACAAAGGAACTGAGAAGAAAGAAATTCATGACAAATAGATGAAGTTCATTGGGAATTTCAAGATAAATGTTCCTTTCTTTCAATTAGTTTGAAATTTACGGAAAGGGAAAACAAATAGATTATTCTTTTAGTGACATGGTTAGTGATACTCTTAAGACAACTCAAACCTGGACAATTTCCAAAGGAGACAAGGTAGTCTTAGAACTTCCACCTTTAAAATTTTTTGTTATAAAAACAAAAGATCCTAGAAATCTAGTAATAACATCTCCTTTTAAGATTTAGGACAAAAATGAGTCTATTTTTTCAAGAGATATACAACCTCTGATGAAGCAAAATAATTATACCAACAAATATCTACAAACCTTATGACAACAAATTCTTAGTGAACCTGTCCAAATAGGAGAAACCTTCAAATCAAATAGCACTCCAAAACAAATAGAACAACCTTTGTTTAAGCCTTATGAGATCTTTCATGATAAACAAAAACAACTCAATAGGTTTCATAGATTTGAACTTTCAAACAGATTAGAAATAGCCAAAATAACCTAGTTGATTGAGGATTTAGATAAAAAATTAGGGAAAAATATGGTTATCCTTGATTCACTATTAGGAGATAGTTTTAGTAGAAATATCTAATCTTTAGATCAAGCTTCAAAAATAGCTTTTGAAGAAGAAGAGCCAAAGGTCGAAGCCCTCAATACTCTAGCACCTTCGAAGCCTAGATAACTAATTCTTAATTCTAAGAATTGTAGAGTTTGTATTGGATCCTATAGGGTATGACTACATGAATTGATATGAGTATGATATCATATCTTAATAATTTGGTATTTAAGATTAGGACTTTATCTCTATGTTTCTCTAAGATTGATAGAAATATCAAGGAAACAATTTAAGTGTATCGACCCTTGTGATACACTAGTTTTAATAGTTCCTACTAAGGAGTCTTCAAAATTTAGTTGTCTAGTATCTCCAAGACATAGTAAAATAATAGTATTCAAACCTAATATAGTCATAGATTTTACAACTACTTGTACATAGTTAATATGTAAAAAGTTAAATTTTGACTGAGTTTAGAAACATCCTTTCCAGAGAGAATAATAAATTCTTCCTATAAAGGGTCAATATTTGAAAAACTTTCTTTAGTTTTTATAACATAAGTTAATCTATTGAAAAAGTTTAAATCAGATTTGTAAATTTTTTTATTTGGTATCATGGGCAATTCCCAATCATCAATTTGTTAATTGATGTTTTGAAAATCAATTTGTTCTTTGAAAATTAATTTTGAATCAGCTTTAAATTTAATTTTTGAAGAAGCTCCAGGAAAAGAAAACCAAGAAGAAAGAGATTGAAACATGGCAGTAGTGAAGAAATAGAAATATATAAAGCCTAAACTTTTCTCTTGGTCCAATACCATAGCTTGTAGGTACAATACAGATAACAATATGAACTACAAATTATAATTACTAAATAAATTAAACACCGAGATCTCAACATGAATTTTTCTTTAGATATAACTTAGCAACGATTTACAATATTCATAAGAGCATGAGAGACAGGAACTACCCATTTCTCAACTTAACTTAAACAAGCACTTACACTCCTTTACAAACCCATGTTTTTACAATGAGCTAATGACAAATTATTTTCATACTCAAATTTTAGCATAAACTTCATAAAACAATAGTAATTTCTAGTTCATCTAGCTATCCTTACTTCTCCCAGGTAAACATGATTGAATTTGTTTCAACCAAAATGAATTCATAAAAATCTCTATTTTTGATAATTGAAGATGGCAAATAATGCCAATTTTTTGGGAAAATATTTGTTATGGCAATCTTTGGATTTTTAGGCCATAATTTCGATTCCATTTGGATAAGTGTGTGTATGTGTATGTGAATTTAATTTGCATTAAAATTTTAGAGAAAGCTTACAAGGGAAATTTGAGCTCCAAGGCTTGTTTTCTAAAAGTTTTGGAGAAGGGAAGAAACTTATGGTTGCATTTAAAAATTCTAGTCTGTTTATAAAAAATTTTGGACTGCTATAGTAATTTTAATAATTTCTTGTGCTACAAAGACCGCCATTGATGTAGCTTTAGTCATCTTTTTGCTTTGAAAGTTGGAATAGTAACTTCTTAATGGGCTTTTATTATCTTTAGTCAAATTTGTCTGCTTCCTTAGTCCTTTGTGTTGAATTTGAATATGTTATTTTAGCCATCAATAAGAATAATACCATAACAATTATCTTCATTGGATTGGGCATAAACTTCAGTTTCTCTTTAGACACTAGAAGAACTAGATGCTAGTTGTTCATCTTTTTTAAGTTGATGGAGAATTGTCATGCCCTAATCCATGGCATGTGATCGGCGTAGAAAATTACCATTAGAAAACCTTCTACAAGCCTAACCATTCAAGAAAACCTACCAAAGATACACATTTACACTAATGCATAATCACATATTAATTCCTATTGAAAATATGATAGAGTCCCCTCTGTTTTTCGAATGTTCGGGCACAAGGCCTATACAACAATAAAAGGACTACATGTCCTGTGCAAAACTTGTACAACAAAATCAAGTTTACAACAGCCTAGGCATCACATGATTATATCTACTGGGCTTCATCCAAACAAAACACGTATGCCTTGTTACTAAACTAACAGCCAATGTAACCTCATTTATATACCTTTAATCTTTATAGGATGTGATTTACTCGATCAGTGAAGAAATCTGGAACCAGGAGGGTGTGGAGAGACTGAAAGAGTATCTTCTGACTTTGAAAACCATGAAAAATAAAAGGAGTGAGTTTCATAGTAACTTAGTGAGTAGACAATCTAAAAAAAATAATATATAAAATTATATTATAACATTCAAGTAACCATACACTCAGCTAGAATCCAAGGAAAATTTCTATTAGTAATCATAACATTATAAATATCCCTAAAATCAATCTAATACGCATGCCGAATATATGTATATTCGATAACCTGCCCTTACTTCTCCACCACATAGGCTAGTATCACCACACAGGCTAGTCACAAGTGCCATCGGCTTACCAATGGATTTTTAATGAATCCAGGACCTCAATTTATTAAATCATTTGAAATATTATGCTACAAAAATAAAAGCATAATTTCATCACATTAAATAAATTTCTATGTATACATATATACACAACATACCATAAAGTTTTCAAAGAAAACTAACATCAACATCAAAACATTCAGCAGATACCAAAATATTCCATACAACAAAATTATTCCAAAAATGGGATTTATTAAGTAAGGAGGATTATTCACTTATCTTAGACACTCCTTAGAATAGTCTAATTGTACCTTGTATGCATGTACTCAATGAATGCATAATCCCATTGTAACAAATTGATCAAACATCTTGGAATTGGATGAACCTACAGACAAGCTTGCTTTCCTAAACCCAGCCATGACCTCTTCTTTTGGAAATGTTAAATTAGAAGATAAGGATTGAAAGTTCTCTATTTCCAACTCATCTTCTTTGTTGCTGGGTTTGCAATTTCATTGGTCTCCAAATAGCCCGAGCTCTCTTAGATAGGCTCAACCGAATTACTTGGCTTGTACAAGACAATAAATTAGTAGCTCAGCTTATACAATGTAGGCAGCTCAACTTGCATAATATGATAATGATCGTGAAGTTGGCGAAGCAAGAGGGGGATAATGCCAATCAAGCATGCCAACACAACACAGAAGATGGCAAAGAAAACATCAAATGCCAGCAGCATAACTGCCAACCAAAACAAACATAAAGCATTACATAAAAGAATATCATCACCGATAGCCACCGTCAACTTTGAGAAACCAGTCATGCTGTGGCAACTCCACCAGAAGTAAAGCAACTTCATTCCAACAGGAACAACAACAACTAGCATATAGAAAGTAGCTTCATAGATGGTCATCAGTTGAAAATGTGTAATGGAAGTGTAATAGTGGCACCAAAATTGGAGGTGGAAGCTCTAGCGAGCATGACAAAAGCTTGAACTAAGCTAAAGTTACTACTGGCCCAAGCTGGACCCTGGACCTAAGCAAAGCAGTAACCTTTCCACTTGGCGCAAGTTGGTTTCAGCACTTCAGATGGAAGGAAGACAAGTAGAAATTGACCTTGCTTAAAGTGAGACCAGTCAAAGGATAAAGAAGGACAATAATGAGTCCTTTGCTAGGCGTTGCTCAAAAACTAGACAAACAACATGGTCATGAGCTGATGGCATGGTGATTGTGGGTCCACCAACAGAGAAAGGAAGAGAAGTGGTTCCATCTGGCTAAACCAAAACCTAAAGGATCGACTTCTCCAAAAACTCTTGCTTAATTCAGCTAACAGGGGACTTAACTATGTTTAAAGTCCACAATAGCACTAGTTGCAATGTGAAATAGCCAACAAGAATTTCAGTGAGGAGGAACCATAATTAGTTAAGCTTCTACTTAGCATTTGTGGTTTGTTGTAGTTAGTTATTAGTAGATCAAGAATTTCTAATGTGAACTACTATGCTAACTTGACCAAAAAAAGAAGAATAGATGGAAGAGTAAATCAGACCAAAAGAAGATGATGAAGAAGAGGAATGGTGAAGAGAGCCAGACAAAAGCAAGGTAGCATTCGTATGCAAAGGAGAGGGAAAGCAGTGGAAGAGAGTTTTGGGAGATTTCCAGAAAATGAAGAGAAAATCGGAGGGCAGCACTATAAAAAGAAAAAAGAAGATAAAATGGGGAATATTGCCCTTTGACCTTAACCAAACTATAACATACTCATGTTAGTCCACTAGGAAAAGTAGAATTCAAACTTTAGCCCCAGCAAAACTTTTAAGATTTTCATTTTAATCGACCAAAATTTATTTATTTATTTAAAGTATTACAAGATTTTATTATAATTTGGACACAAAATCTTCCTTTATTGATATAGAGTCCAAAAAGGCTACAATTTGATATTTGCTTTGCAGAAATTATGGGCTCGTGCTTTAGCATTTTATGAAAATGTGGACACTCTCCAAACTAGTTCATAATTTCATATCTATGTACTTTGTTTGCATATTTATAAGGTGCCCACCATTTGATAGATCCTTTTCTTTATAATATTGGTAATTTGGAGTGAGAATTTTCTCTGGAATATTGATACTCCCAAGAATATATCAATCGTAAACTAATTTTTAAATAAGACTATAGAAGAGTGAGGAGATTCTCATAATTTAAATTATCAAAATAAGAACGGAAAACTTCCCATCCTTCTCTAACATTTTGGGGGAAAATATCAGGGATTGGCCCAAAGATATCCCACTTTGTATTTGATATTTTTGTTGAAGAAGAACAACCAAAAATACTTTTAATTTTTATTTGAAAAATAAATTATATTATACTAGGATTTTTGATAATCCTAGTAAGTAAACCTAATTGGATAATATAGGATAGCAAACTTTTTTGGTTGACGAGGACTTTGTCCCATTTTGCTATGGTAAGAATTTTTTTAAATTCAAAATTTTGAATTAGTTTAAGATTTATGGTGTTTTATCTATGCCCATTTGAAATGTTGGTCAATATTTTTTGAGAAAACATCATCAATATATATAATAATAAATTTGATAAAATGATTGTAAATATCATTCATAGTCCCTTGAAACTCTAAGTGGGTAATTTTTAGGCCAAAAGGCATTACATTCTATTCATATTAGCTAAATGGAACTGTGAATGTTGTTTTGTATCTATTCACAAGTTTTATTTGAATTTGCCAAAGTCTAGTTTTCATGTCAAAATTTGAAAAAACTTTTATACAATGTAATCGATTGACTAAATTCTTTTTATTTAGGATTAGATATCGAACCTATTATAGAATTTTGTTAAGAGTTTTGTAATTAATTACAAGCCTTGGTGTTTCTTACCTAATCTTGCATTTTTATTAACATAAAATGTAAAACATAACCAAGGACCCTTGCTTTTTTTAATGATTACCTTTGCAAGAAGATCATTAATTTTCTTTTAGCAATATTCTAAAAGTTCTTGATTCATTTGTATTAAGCAAACTTTAGTAGGTATTTGTTTTTCAAAAAACTCCTTTTATGTGGTAAATCTACCAGATGTTGCATTCTTTTTCTGCATTCGGAAGACCAAAACAATTTTGCATTTGTAATTTATTTTCTATGGATTTAATTTTTCCCTGAAACAATTGGAGTGGTCAATTGTTGCTATATCCTTTTGAAGGAGATTTCCTTAGAAAGATAATTTATTTCATTTTCTTGGCATTCTACCAAGTTTAAGTATTTTAGAATTGGTTTCTTTATAAATTGAAAAACTATTTTTTTGTCCTAGGTTTTCAGTAACTATTCCCTCATCTATTACAAAAAATGGCATGATTTTTTGTATAAATGGAGATCCTAGGATTATTCTACTAATCATATTTTTTACTAATAGAAAGGAGCTATTAATTTTGAAAGATGAATTTTCTATTGTCACATCCAAAAGTTTATAGTTGATTTGCAACTTATATCCATTTACAATCTTTAAACCTTCTTTTGTTTTTTGAAAGTATTTTTTCATATTAAATCATCCTGTATATAGTTGAAGCTAGTGCATGTGTCAAACAAAGGCAATTGTTTCAATTGTATATTTAACTTTAATGATTATTTTAATAGAAATATACCATTTTTGAACAAAGACATTAGAAATTATTCATAAGAATTGTTCTTTTGTGATATCTTCCTTTTTCTTCTCTTTATTTTCCATTTAGTTTTCTTGAATATTTGAAATAATTAGATTATAGTACTGTTGTTATTCTTTTATTTCTATTTTAAGAAGATTAATTTTAGATTGCAAATCTAGTAAGGTTATAGGTTTAATACATTCTAAATTGGATATATATATTTTAAAACATCTTTAAAGTTGTATTATTTTTCAAAGACTATTTGTAAGAGGTTGAGAGTTTGCTTAAGTTTCTAGAGGTGGTTTTGTAATATCTCAAAAAAAAAAAAAAGTGATTGAGGGATCGAAATGAAAAATCTTAATTTTTCATTGGGGTCCTAATGTAATTTCTTATTTTTTTAAAGGGCTTAGTTGAAGTTGGTGGAAAGTTTTGGGGTCAAACCACAATTTGTCCTATTTCTCTTTTTATATGAATTCTTCTTAGCCATTTTTCTTCTTTGGGCGATCTCTCTGTGGTTTCCCGAAGCTTCTCTAGCATTGCAGCTCCTCTACTATTTTGTGTCCAATTAGTTAGTCTCTTCTTCTTTTCTTCCGGTCCGATAGCTTTTCCATTGTGCTAATTCACCAGGATGAGCTCTGTTTGTCCGAGAATGGCTTCTGCAACCTTCTTCAATTCTGGAGTTTTACTTCATTACCAACAGTCTATCTTCCTCCCTTCTTCCTTTGATCCATTCTCTAGACAGCTACTAACTGCTTCTTTTTCTCAAAAGCTCTGAGCTTAGAGGTTAAGAGCTTTAACTAGCTCTTTGTCAGTCGATCCCCTACTTTCTGTAACTCCAGCATTAACTTCGACCATAGTGGATCAGCCAGGCATGGTGTTGTGCTTTTCTCCTCAGGTTCGACCAATCTTTAGTGGTGGCCATCCTGCTTCAGAACATCTCCTTCTTTTATCCTTATCAGCCTTTCCAGCAAGCTACTCTTTGTTCTGGCCGATCAGCTTGTTGGTGCCATCATGAATTGCAGACTGGTCCAAGCCTACTAGTATCAACAACCATCTCTCCTCATTCAGCCAGCCTTCCCTATTTTGTTGGTACTGTACAACTGCGATCTCGTTCTTTCCAACCGCTGTTGTTGTTGTCACCAGTGACAACTCCACTGTTAATCTTCCTTTAATGGCCAGCGATTTCATCCTATTTTTGCTGTGCTCATCCGACAGTGCCCATAAACCCTAACTGACTATTGGGTAAAAGGTATTGCTCCTTTCTGAAAAGTGATTTTCATCTTGTGAAATTATCTTAAATGAAATCTAGACATTGGAAATTGTAATATTTGTGCTGAAATAGAAAGTCCATTGTGTGATTACGAGAACTTGGTAACTAGGGTTTGATAAACCAATTAGGGAAAGTAGCAGTCCAAAATAATTCAATTTGAAGTTATCCGAAGGTCCTTGAGGTGAGTGGACAATCCTTCTCACTTAATGATCTCATGTGCATATATAAAATAATTTTATTGTTATGAAATGTGTTAGCCTAGATCACTCTAAGCTACATATTTTCCTTAGTTTTAATGTTGAAAAATAATTTTTATCTAACAATTTGTTTTAGTGTTTTTTATTTACTTTATAGGTTCAAGAGGTTCAAAGATATTTGATTCAAGACTGAAGAGATCCAAATTTAGTTTTTAGGACTTATTTTGTTTTAATAGGATCTTT
>JANHAO010004805.1:0-23586 GCA_026873985.1 Saraca asoca | reverse complement strand
TATTTTTGAAATAAGAATATTCATTATTAATTCAAGCAAGGTAATATTTTTCTCCATGTATCCTTTTTATACAAATTTTTTTTATGCTTCCATTATAATATGTCTGATTATTCCACCAAATAAATAAAAAAATATCAAATAATAAAAATATAAATTTAATAAATTTAATATTAAAAATTATTTAATGTTATATTAATATATAAATTTTAATATATTAAAATTATAATTTTAATATACATGCATATACTAATTAATTAATTATATAATATTTATTATATTTATATATTACCAAGCTAACGGGTTAATCTACCAAACTAACCTAATAACCCAATAGCCCGACGGGTTAACACTTATCAGTCCCATGTACTTGTCGAGTTAGGTTATTTCAGGCTAGTCCCTTACCAGGCTGGGCCACTATTATTGTTTTCCGTACCAGTCCCAGTTCTAGACCAGGCAAAATTATACCAGTTCCAAACTAATCCGTTAAACCCAATCCGTTTTGACACCTCTAATTTTGCCTCAAAATCCAATGCCTATATAAATATAAACAACCCAATGTCACTTTTATAAAATAAAGAAAAAAACAATTCAATGTGATTATAATTTGCTATCATTTGAATATTTAATTATATGATTATTAAAATGAAAATGAGGTTCTATAATAAAATCTAATTTGGCGTGATAGTGTAGTTATTTTAAAATTATTGTAAACATAGTATTACTTTTAACAAAGTATAACAAACCTTTTAACAACCATGAGTAAGAATAAAAAAGAGAGTAGCCTTGATAATCCAAAAATTAAGTAAAACAAATACTATAATGTTTCGAGCCAAATTTTGTAGGTAGGAAAGTTTCAACTTTAAAATGGATTCTCCATAGAAAACAATGAAATTTTGATTTTTTGAAAGATTTGTGCAAAGAAATATAGTTGCAAATAACAAAACAAAGAAAGATCTTCGCTTCAAATGTTTATAACTTTCATAAAAAGGTGCACAATGATGCATGAAATTACAAGCATGAGAGTATAAAAAGTTCTTGAAAGTTATAAAAGGTCAGTAGAGTACTTAATTGCATAGTACAGTGTTGCAAAAAATAAAGCATGTTTTAGTAATTTTTTGTGTTTGAACTACAAAAAGTCCCTTTTTTAGTTTGCTAATGCCTTATTTATAAAAATCATAGGTAGTTTCTTTTCATATCCGCTTATGAAAACTAGTTCCTATAAAAATAGACAATGCTTTAAAAGACTAAAAATAAAAGGAAAGAACACTAAAAAAAAAAACATATAAGAAGTGGTAGGGTAAATGCTAGATAATTGCCTCCCATATGTCCAATGTATATGTTCACTTTGATCTCATTAACAAACTACTTAGTTATTAATTTTTTGCATTAGCCTTTGTCTCACTCTAAGTGCATGGTTGACTTGTTTAGGCTATTTTTGCAAAAAGAGGCTAACAGAGGCCCTTAATTTAGTTTAATTACTTGACTTCGAGTTAAAATTTTGATGCATCTAGAAATTTTAAGTTAAAACTTAGATATCAAACTAAACTATGCCCTCATAGTGTTGACTTAAATGTTCAATTGTTTCTTGACATCATTGTCTAACTGTTTGATCAATTTGTGACCTTTGAGCTATTTCATGACATGTGGAATAGTTCTCTAACAATTTTGCATGATCTTCAATGAGCAATGATAGGAGCTACATCTCTGGGCAATCAAAGTTATTTATTTGTGCCTTTTTGAGGCCCTAACAAGGAACTGTCCTTCACCTTCCCTTTTAAGGAACTTGTTCAACTTCTAGAGCTTATTTTGCTTTTACTTGCCCAAATTGCTCCAGATTTCTTCCGCACTCATTCTTGTGTGCTTATTTTCCTTCCTTTAGTCCATACTTATCATCAAAATATGGCTGCTACTTCAAGCTTTTGCTTTCAAGCATTTGAAGCCATTAAAGTTCCAAATCCCTATTTAGAAATTCTCTTCATTCTCCAATTTAAGGTATTCATCCTTTCTACTAAGTTTGATGTTGGTGAGAATGAATTTCTAGTTTTCTACCTAGATCCCCTTTTCAATGGAAAACCAAACTTAGATTTCTTGTTTATACAAAAACCCTTGCTACTATCTAAATCCATTCTTGTTATCTACGGGTTTCTAAGAATTTATGGTTTTTAGAAATTTTCAAAGTCCTTCTTAAGCATATCTAAACTACTTAGAAAGAACTTTTTTGGAAAAAATTAGGTAACTTTGATGTAATCCACTTATCTAGGTTTTCTTTTAAATGTCTCCTTCCAGTAATAGGGGTTGCTTTATGTTTCTGGTCACCTTTCACTAATAGTCTTCAGGTTCCTTTTGGCATGATAGGTCCTTATTCCTTTAATGTTACAACTATCACTGGTCTAAGGCCGCATGGTGAAACTACTTTGACTTCACTTTCTCCTTCAACCAAAATTTTTTGACAAGTCATGCTTGTTTCCATTAGAAATTCCACTTACTCAACATTCTTATTAACATTCCAAAGGTTTTTTGGACTCTCTGATTTCTAACAGTGAACATATCACTTTTTTACTTTATTGGCTTTGTAAGCATTTTTTTTTGTATCATCACTAAAAATTGCTTCTAATTTTTTTTTATCTCTAGTAGTTTTGTTTCATGAGGGTTGATAGTTAAATTTAGGGCCTTTTGTGTTATCTAATCTTTTTGAAAATATTAACCTAATTGCAAGCCACCTTAGGGATCACAATTCTATTTCCAACTTAGGTGATATTTTTTGAAATTTTCAATTATGGTTAATTATGGCCTTGCAAGATAACTTTTATTTTTTCAAAAGATTTTGACTCAAAATATAAAAAATTGTTGTATAGTCCTAAGCTTTTTCATACCTCCTTGTTTGAGGCATTAGAATTGAAATCACCAAGGGAATTATTTGAATATTTTTTCACATATTTTATTCTTTTAACACTGACCATTCCTCTCAATATCTATCAATATTTTCTCTATGGTCTTGTAGTCCAAATTGGTTTGCCTTTCATCTTGATCCGTCTGACCCTTGTAGTGTTGAAGTTTGGTCCAAATTCATATGTCCTCGATATTTATTTTCCAGTCTTCCTCAAGAGTCAAACTTCAGGGGTCAAACTCTTTTGGCTAAACACTTTAGCTAGTCAACATGGCTTAGTGCATAGGTGCCTAGCCATGCTCTTAGATAAACAATTTCATAGGTGAACTATGAAGTTGCTCGAGTGTTTTCTTACTGAAGATGCCGATTCAACCATATGAACACAATTAAAACTACATAACTTTTCTCTGTGTCTTGCCTATACAATACTATTCTCAGAGTGGTTTCTTTGCAAAACTCACTTATATTTTTATACACTAGTCTCTATCAGGCTTTCTCATTGTGTAAATATACAAACCATGGAAGCTTTGACTAAGACTACAGATATGTATATTACTAAATTATTAGCCTTTGAAAAGTATTATAAAATTGAGTATCGCTACAAGCACCCGAAGTAAATGATTATTTAAGCTAATGACACCCTTAATCAGAAAAAAAGAAGTTTTATTATGAACATCACCATCATTCTCTAGGGAAAGCTTATAGCTAAAATCCCTTAATAAAAATGGTCATTCCTCTATTTAAATTGAAACCTATTCCTTTACCTAATGCCCCATTCAGTTTAGCCAAACTAATCATCATAATTTCTCACTCTGATGTTACTATTGTCTATCATTACCCATGACTTGTCGAGGTTAGTTAGTTACTAGTGGCTTATGTAGTGAATTCTTTAGGTAACTTGTTTGATTCTTATTCTTTCCTCAAATTTTAGATACTAAATTTTGTTATGTCTATTTATAAAGGTTGTTATACCAATGAAAATACTTGGCATAGCCTGAGGTAATAGGAGCCATATCCGATGAAATTAAAATAAAGCATGATGAAGCTAATGCTATGTTTCTAGACAATGAACCACTAGCACTAAAAAAGAAAAGAAAATATAAGAGGAGGATTGTGTCTAAATAAGCCGGCACCCAAGTGGCCGAGAGGGAGATGGTGACCAAATAAATGGGGGGGGGGCCATAAAAAAAGAACTATAAATCGAAAGGAGTTAGCAGTGTGGCTTTTAGACAAACCATATTTGAACTCCTCCTTTGACTAGTCTCACAAATGATTCCTTCATTTGCTCAAGTTAGGGCTTATGTAAAGCTATATATCGACTAATTTTGTTTTCTTTTCCTTTGTCCTTCCTTTTGTTTTCCTCTAATACTGATTTATTATATAGGATCAAAATATGATTGATGTCGTATCTTGCCCAAAGATGGTTATAGTGAAAACCATGACTGAAGATATATGTGCAACTTTCTCTAAGTACTTCTCCATTGAAACAAGAATGGAAGACCCCATTCCTACTTTGAAACCAACACTAGTAGCTGAGAGCAAAAAAGACAAGCCATCCAGACCCTTAACACTACTTTATAGAATGATATAGAGGTGGCTATTTCAAAAGTTAATAAGCACAATGCTCTTCAAGTCTCTTTACAAATTTTGCAAGACATTTCCAAGGTCGAAATCATCATTGGTTTAAAATCCTTTGTCCTTAATTTTCAAAAATAAATATCTTTGTTCTTAGATATGGTCAGGGAATGCACTATTACTAACAAAACCCTTCAAGAGTTATTATCAAGAAAGGAGGAATTAGTTCAATTCTCTAAGCAAGCTGCTGATACTTGGAAGACCTTGATTGTGAAACATAGTGCAACTTTAGAGTTAGCTGATAGTAACTTAAAGCAAATTGCAACGATGGAGTTAAAGATTGCAAATTTACAAGAAGAACTTTATTGGCTCAAAGTTAACCAACCTAAGCTAGATTTTGTGGTGAATTCAACCAATAAGGACAAAGCTTAGTTTGCCAAGAAAGTTATAGATGTCCTAACTGACTTCAAAACTACCATGTCACAAGTTCATGAAGTCGGTGTTACATATAAATTAGCACAACCATAAAAAGTGGAGGCATATTGACAATGGAGAGAGCTAAGATCTACTTTCAACTTGAATTTCAGGAAAATATTAGATTTTGTTTGATCTTTATAGCTAGAGATTTTTATTTTGAATGCTTGATGAATATTTTATGGATACTCAGTTTATATATTTTGAGATATGTACCATTTATACCACATTCCAATGTCTTTTATATGGGCAATATGACTTTCCAAACTAATTGGCTAACGCCAATATTTTTTATGTTCAATAATTTATTATAAGACTTAGCCTATTTTTCTTTGTTAAGGACCAAATTATTTAAAGCCTGCGACCTTCTTCATTTAGATCTTCTAAGTCATTAAGCATAAGGCCATGATAATCATTTTCAGATAGTTGATTTTTCTTTTTGAACTTTAAAGATTGAATTTCCACTTTGACTAGGATGACAACATCATGGTTGAATACTAGCTTATAAGGTGTGACTCTTGTAAACTTGTTGGGAGTGTTTTAAGCATTTTGTTCCAATTCTTTGGATACTATTCAATATGTTTCTTGTTTATATTTATTATTATTTTATTAATGGCTTTTATTTGACCATTTGCTTGGGTATAATAGGGCATCAAAGTTAGCATTTTAATTCCCTTTGATTCGACATACTCCTTGATTTGTCTACAAGTAAAAACTATATCGCAGTTAGTAGTAATTGTTTTTGATAATTCATATCGACAAACAATATGATGTTTTACAAAATTGATCACATTAGATTGCTTTACTTTTTGGTACACGATAGTTTTGACCCATTTAGCAAAATAATCTATGACCACTAAAATAAAGTGATGTCCTTTGGAGGACAACAAGAATATTTTCTTGATTAAATTTATAGCCTAACCTTTGAATGGCCATAATTTTATTATATAACTGAGTTTACCTGTTGGTATTGTCTGAATTGGCCCATGCTTTTGGCATTCTTCAAACCTTCACATAATCATTGCAATCCTTAGTTATGTTAAACCAATAGGAACCTCATCGTAAAATGATTCATTTCTTTTTTACACTAGCTTGATGGGCATCACAAATTCCTTCATACATTTCAGCCAATATCGACAATGCTTCTCTATTGCCTAAGTATTTTAGCAACTATCCTTTGAAACCTTTCTTGTAAAGGGATCTATCTACCAAAACAAATTTGATGGC
The DNA here is from genome assembly GCA_026873985.1 of Saraca asoca. Lineage (NCBI taxonomy): Eukaryota > Viridiplantae > Streptophyta > Magnoliopsida > Fabales > Fabaceae > Saraca > Saraca asoca. The sequence continues at coordinate 17,423 of JANHAO010004805.1, read as the reverse complement.
TCTTACTCTAATTGTTCGATTGACCAATGTAGAATAGTTAGACAAATAACTTATTAATGGCATCCTCTAACTTGTAGATGTAATGGTCATAGCTTCATTATAGCATACTTCTTAAGTTTCAATGGTTTACGGGAAAGCATGCTGTTGAATTAATTTGGAAAATTTACCTTTATCAATCTTATACCAAGAGGCGATTTGAGCCAATTTGTTGGCTTTCTTATTTTCCTACCTTGATACTTGTTTTATTATTATGTATTCAAATCTTTTTAGAAGTTCAAACATTTTTGCCAAATATTTCACTAACCTTATATTTAAACATTTATATTCTCATGAAATTTGTTTTAGACAAACTATAAGTCACCATAAATCTCAATACACCTTACTCCTTGATCTAATAGAATTTCTATGCTAACTATTAATGCTTTATATCCTACCTCATTACCAGAACGCTTTTTGCTTAATGCAAACAAAAATTCAATTGGTTTCTTTTTTGGTGTAATGATTAAAATTCTTACACTTGAACCCCCTTTATGACAAGAGCTGTCAAAATATAGTTTCTAGGGTTTTATGCCTACATAGTTAGAATTTTTCTTGTGATGCTTGACTATGAAATTGGTGATTGCTTGTCTTTCAATGAAATATATTATAATAAAAATTCTATCAAGCTTGTGCTCATTTTCTGATTTGTCCAAGGATAAATGGTTTTAACAACATATATTTTAAAATGTTGATTTTTGCAATAATTTGAATATTAGTCAGCAACAAATAATAATGCAACTTTATACAAGAAAATACAAAGACAAACATAAATTTTCTATTACCAGATATTTTTGTTCTATAGAATTTAAAACTCCAGAAAGATAGAAAAAAAGAAGACCCTTTCTATGCCTATTGTAATACCTCAATAATAATAATAATAATAATAATAATAATAATAATAATAATAATAATAATAATAATAATAATAATAATAATAATATATTACTGAGGGCCCAAAGTAAAAAAGTTTAAAATTTTGTTAGGGCCATAATGTAATTTTTTATTTTTAGAAGGACCTTATTAAAGTCAGTGGAAGGTCGATAGGGTCAAAACATATATTATCCCCTTTTTTTTGCTGTTTAAATTCTCTAAAAACTTTTCTTTCTCTTCACGCGACCGACTTCCTCTACCCCTTCCCTGGCAGCTGTTCTTCGATTTTCCCTTCACGGTCTAGTGCACTCGACCGCCGTTCTTCTCCTTCCTTTACTCCAGTCACCTCCTCTCCTTTTTTCGACATCCTCGACTGCTTATTACTTGAAGCTGAGGCGTTCATGCACTGCTGCAGTTGTATTCATCAGCCAAACCTTCCCTCCTCAGCTCGTCATCGATCGGCAGTGTTTCTGCTGGACATCTCCTCTTCCTTTTGCTCAGGCTCAACACACAGCAGCTCATTGATGCTTTCATCTCCATCCCCTATTTTGGTGCTGTTCGGTCAACACTCCCAACTGGCTCATCGGCGGCATTTCACAGTGAGCCGAGTTGGTCACCGATACTTCAGACTTCGGTGAGTACCCCTAGAATAGCAATCCTATAGATAGTTTGCAAGAAATTTCCCTTAAAACCCTTATTATTCTAATTGGAAGAAATTTGAAATTTCTCTTGTTATTTTGCATTGTCTTGCTTCAGTAGAGTTCCTATAAAAGAATTAAGCATATTGACGTTCAATTTTTGAACTTCAACTGACCTAGCTTTCTAAGGATTTTCTAAGGTGAGTGGACAATTCTCCTCACTTAATGATCCCATGTGTAAATATAAAATAGTTTTATTATTTGAAATATTATGAATCTTTTTTTTAAATAATAGAATTTTCTTATATATCAAAGTGGTTTCGAAAGTATACTTATATGTTATATGTGTATATGAAATGATTTGACATGCTAAATTTATGCATTTCCATCTTGCTTATATTATTGAGATTGATGATGCTACTTATCTATATGATGAATGAATATGGAAATGCATTATAGGTTTATGTATGTTTTAATAAATGTTGCTTACCTAGATAATGAATTTCATGCTACATGATATATTTAGAATGTTAATTTGACATACTGGACCCATTAGAAAATTTATTGGCAACCCTCAAGTGCACTTGTGAAGAATAAATAGCCCCGGGGTGGAACTAATAAGGGTAAAGGAAAGTGGAGCTAATAAAGGTGGAAAAAATAGGGATGTATACATTTATGAGCATCCAACAAACATGCTAGAAGGATTATGATGGAAATTATGTTTATAACAGGATGGTTGCCATTGTGAATTTTCTTTAGAGATCTAGTTGAATGTATTTTTCACAGTAGCCTAATTTGATACTTATAATCATGTTGTTGAATATCACGTTTTCAATTACTTAATTTTCTTGTTGAATTATAGTTTTCAAATGTATACTGAGATTATGGCTGCAGAACAGGTAAGCATATCTTCATAGTTATATTTATATATATATATATATATATATATATTTTTGAGCATGATTTTTAAATGGGATTTTTGAGTGATTATGAGATTGTTTACTCAATGAGTTTCTATGAAACTCACCCTTTTCTTTTTCATGTTTTTTAGAGCTTAGGATTCTCCTACCATCCCTCTACCTAACACTGATATAGGATCTGTTCTTGGATCAAGTGAATCGTTCTTGTGAAGAATAAAGGTATTTAAATGGTGGAAAGTCAATGGCAGTTGTTAGGATTGTATATGCATGTATTGTATATGATTGCTGGGTGCCTAGTAGGACGTAGATTGTATAGTTTGGGCCTCAATATATTATTATGATGTTATACAGGTTGTGGTAGGTGTGTAGCCCTTGTGTTGTTGTATAGGCCTTATGGCCAGGTGTCCGGAAAATAGAGCAGACTCTATCGGATTTTTATTAGAATTTAATATATAAATATTTCATTGTGGATTGATGAAATAGTGAGTCATTAGTATGTTATGTACATTGTAAGGCTTGTAGGGGGTTTCCTGATGGCAACCTTCTATGCCGGTCATATTCCGTGGATCGACGTGTGACACCTATCTCCTTATGTTAGGCCAAAAAGTAACCAATTACAACATTGGAAGCAAACATATAAAGTTTAAACAACTTTCTTGGTTTAGGGGACAACATTACTAGAGGTGACATCATATATCTCTTGATGTCTTCAATTGCATGTTGATGGCCATCCTTTCAACAAAATTCTTGCTCTTTTTTTAGTTTGAGTAAAGGTGACAATATCCTTGTCCGACCAGATAAAGTGGAAATAAAATGTCAAAGGAAACTCTATAATTTTTTCTTGTTTGTTAGAGTAGTAGTTTTTAAGATTGCCTTGTCTTTGTTTTTGTCGTCTTTAATCCCCTTTTTTATGAACTACAAAACTCAAAAAATTACTTGCAAATACACAAAATACACATTTTAAAAGGTACATTTTTAAAATTTTCTAATGCATTCATTTAGAGGCATGAATTAAATTTTTGGTATGTTCCTCATAAGACTCAGCTTTGGCTACCACATTGTCAATGTAAACTTTCATAGTGTTGCCAATCACATCATGAAAAATGGTATTCATAGCCCTTTAATAAGTTGCTCTAGCATTTTTTAGGCTGAATGGCATTACTGCCCATTCAAAAGTCCTTATTGCTCCAAGACATTTGAATGCCATCTTTGATGTGTCATCTTTTACAATATAAACTTGATTATATTCAACATTTCCATCATGAAGTTGACAACAATATATCCTAAAGTAGAATTGACTAGCATGTTGGCCATTAGTATGGCTTATTTGTCTTTTAGTGTTGCCTTATTTAAGTTTCTAAAGTCAATACATGCCCTGAGTTTTCTGTTCTTTTTCATTACTGGATTGAAATTCATTTGACATACCTTGTGGTTCATATGAAGTTGGTCTTAAGTAGTCTTTCAACTTATTCTTTGATTTTATGGATTACTTTAGGGGCAAAACACTTGGGAGTCTATATGTGTGGTCGAAATCCTTTCTTGATTGGTAACTTATGTTTAACTAGATTTCAACTCAAATCTGGCATTTCCTTGTAATTCCATGAAAAATACTTTAGTATTCTTTCAATACTTGAATTATTTTTGTTTTCTTGGCTTCAAGTAATAATGCACTAACGAAGGTCAGCCTTTTTTTATCTTCATGTTTTAACATTTAATCAAGAAATCCAAGTAGGCTATCATTATAAATACAATTTGGGAACATTCTTTCCTCTTTTTGCTCGACCATATAAGTTGACAATTAAGTTAATTGTTTTTGTATATCATTATTGTTTACATAGGCCGAACTCAAATATATAGCCTTTGGGATCATAGAAAATCTTGATGAACTTAGAATACAAATGCCCTTTAGGTCAAAATCACCTTCAACCATTATAGGCTCAATGTATGGACTATAAATTTCAATTTTGGCATTTTACTATTAGACATAATAAGGACTATCATCAACGAGGATGCATTCTAACTGACTGTCATTTGTCTACATCACTAACCTTTGGTGAATAGTTGAAGGTACAACACTAACCATATGGATCTAATCTTGAACTACAACTAGATTGTAACTTGATTTGGATAGAACCATTATGAAAAGGGCCTATCAGGATATATAGAGCCAACTTTGAAATCAATTAGTACCATTCCTTTAGATGCTGATATTTTTTGGTTAAAGTTTGACATATTAATGTTTGATGGCATTAAATCTTTGGTGAATTTTTCAAGCTTGACGAATATTGCTCTTGGCATTAGGTTTATCGATGCACCACTATTGACCAAGATGTGGTTTATTCGCCGTCCATCAACATGTACCTTTATGTGTAAAGGTTGTAAATGATCTTTCACTTGTTCAACTAGTCTTTTGAAGAAAGTATAGGCATTTTTATTTAACATGACTATCTCCTTACAGTCATTTTCATTGTAGAAATTGTTAGTAGAGTCTTGTTTGGAGTTTATCAAAAAGTCCATTGGCCAAACACACACCATGTTGATTTCCATCTTTTGACCTTTAGTTTTCAAATGTTTTGTCAATTTTATCTTTTCTTCTTCTTTAGTTCCGCTAGTTACTCTAGGACCTAATGGTATTTGATCAAAGTACTAGCCTATTTTTTTGTTTTCTTTTGAAAGCAGTTTACCTTTGCATTCAATGTTTTTAAGTTCTTGTTAGAGGTGGAAGTTGGTAATTAAGATTATACCATTTATTCTATCTTTTTGGGATTCTAGGTTTCCATACATGTTTTTCGCTCAATTTGGCTTATTGGTTAAGCATTTTTCTTTTGGTATATCTCCTTGAGGTACTTGACTTCAATCAAGATAATTTTCCTTTCTTTTGTGTAGTTGATTCTGATAATTGAAATCAATTATTTTAAAAATCGACTTCCCTCTCATATCTTTTTTACTTTCAACTTTTCTTTCTTTTTATCTTCTTTCTTGATGATTATACCTTTTCATATAGCAGAAGTTGTTCTTTGGGATTCTTCCCTTTTTTTAGGTCTATTTGATCTTATTATCTTAGATTTGCAAGCAAAACCCTCACCTCATCATAATAGCTCTTGCATTAGGGACACATTTTTACTATCCTACTTTCGATGTTGATCCTTTTGAAAAATTTAGAATTCAATTCACCCTCTTCTAGATAGGCTTCAAGTATGAAAGGTGCATCTAAGGGATCATCATATTCATTCATAGTCACCTTGTTCACTTTGTTTAGTTTTGAGGGTTCGACATAATTGGCACTTGTTAAAAAGGGTCCTTATCTATGACCATATTTTTTCCTTTATTCGTGAACCTAAGACATCCTTGCTTGTTTGTCTTTCTTATTATACCCTTGAAATGTGCACAATTGTTAATAGTATGGCCAAACATATTGTGATATTTGTAATATTTTCAGTCTTTAACTTTTTTCTTAGTCAAAACCATGTGGCCATATGATAATTTTATCAATTTTTTTGAATAAAATGCCAAAAATTAGATCTACTTTATTTATATCAAAACAATAATTCTTCTTATTTATGTTATCCATTTTATCTTTTATTTATGTGTTTTTTTAAAAAAGGACAAACCTATTGAGGACCAAATTTTAATACAGCCAAATATATTTCATTTCTATCCTCTATTCCTTCTTTTTCAACATAAGCTATTTTTTTTTTTATGAATGAAAATTTCCTAATTTTCCTCTCATTCTCTTTATGCAGTTGTTTAATTTGCCTCACTTTCTCGATTAATTGAGACATGTCAATTATTTGTTGATTTATCATTTTTTCTAATGGCAGAATCAAGACCTATTGTAACAATTTTAACTATATCAGATTCTTCTATATGAGTAAAACAACGATTCCTTGCTTGTCGAAACTTGTATAGGTAATCATCATCCTTTTCCATATGTGACTTTTTTATACTCAATAAATTGGTTAGCTCGATTCTCATCTCGTCTCTATAAAATTGATTATGAAATCATTTCTCCAACTGTGCCTAGGAATGCACAGAATTTAGTAATAAACATGAATACTTGGCAAAAATGGTTTTGGTTACTAAATGAGGAAAAAAGACTTCGTTTTTAAATATTCATTTCCTACTAGCTCTTGACATTCAACGGTGAATCTAGTTATGTGTTCAATTGTTAACTAATTATCTTCACCAAAAAATGTGATAATTTTTGGCAATTGAAATCCTTTTAGAAGCTCTATTTGATTTACCAATTCCAAAAATGCACCCTATAATTTGGAAAAAATACATTGCCCTCCTATTTGATTCAACAATTGTTTGACTTGGAATTGAACATTTTTTCTATTCTTTGTAAAAAATTGAATTATGGTTTGGGTTTATTGGGATTTGTACGTTATCAATAATTTGGTCATCATTTCGAATTCTTTCTTCTTTACTTTGAAGTATTCTAACTTGATGATACTGTGTTCATTCTATTTCACGTTCTTTATTCTTAACGTTTTTGATCCTAAACATTTATTACAATTGTTGTTTTGGTTGTTGCCTAGATGGATTTCCATCCTTTCTAGTGTCTGATTCATTTTTTGTTGACTTAAAGCATTATTTTCTAGCAATGTTCGAGGCATGGTCGCAATTTGTTGCAACATCATATGGACCATATCAGGGTTGCTTTCATCCATTTGTTGCTGAAATATGGCAACATTTTCAATAATCAAACTAGATGGATTCCTATGATAATTTTGATCCATTTGTGAGAAGTATGGCATGCCATAAGGCATTGGCCACCTAAGTATAGGTCTAATACTATCTTGTGGTGCATTTCTAACCAAATTGTTGTTATTATTTTGCTTTCTATTTGACATTTCTTGTTGATTTTGTCTGTTTTGGTTTGAGTTATATTTGTTTCTTTGTGTATTATTTTGATTATTTTGATTTTTACCAACCATATTTGTAATACCTCAAAAAAAAAGAAAGAAAAAGAAGTTACTGAGGGACCGAAGTGAAAATCCTTAATTTTTCGTTAGGGCTGGATTGTAATTTCCTTTTTTCTAAAGAGACATATTTGAAGTCAATGGAAAGTTATGGGTTCAATGTGTAATTTTTTCCATTTGGCCTTATGTATATATTTTCTTCAACGACCTTTTCCCTGGTGTGTGTAGTCTCCCAAAGCTTCCTTTACTGTGTTTTCTATTCAACTGCTCTGGCGATCTTCTCCTTGAAGCCGTCTTCGTTTGGCGATCTAGGACCACCAGCTATTTTCCTTCTCCAGCGTCTTCCCTGGCACCTTGCTCCTTCTTTGGTCGAAACCCCTGTTTCTTCTTATCCTTCATTAGCTGATCTTCTTCGTCAGCCGTCGCCATCCAGCCACATTTGACCACCATTGTCCTTTTTCTTTTCTTCTCTGGCACTTCATTTTTTTAGTTGGCCCAACTTAGGCAACTTGTCTCCCCTTCTCTCCACTGTAGTTTAGTTAGTAACCAAATAGGCTCACTGGTGCCGTCCTAGTTTCGGTCGAGTTGGTCAACGACACTTTGGACTCTAGTGAGTATTTCTAAATCATTAAATTTATTCTATAACAACTCTACAGCTAGTTTCCAAGAAATTTTTACATGAAACCCTAACTCTCAAAGTTGAGGTATATTGAGATATTGCTATTCTTTAGTTCCAGATAAAATTTCCTTTGACGAATTGAGCACACTAACGACAAATTTTTAGAGTTTTAGTTGACTTAGCTTTCTGAGGATTTTCTAAGGTGAGTGGACAATCCTCTTCACTTCATGATCCCATTAGCAAATATAAAATAATTTTATTATATGGAATAATATGAATCTTTTTAAATAATAGAATTTTCCTATATTAAAGTGATCTCGAAAGTATATTTATATGTTGTGTGTGTACATGAAATGGTTTGCTGTGATAAAATTATACATTTTCATCTTGCTTTATGTCATTAGAATTGGCTATCCTATTTTTCTATGTGATGACTAGAGATGAAAAATGTATTAGCAGGTTTATGTATGTTTTTAAAAATGTTGCTTAGCCAAAACAGAACTTTCATGTTACGTGATATTTTTAGATTATTGGTTTGAGATACTAGACCCATTGAGAAATTTATGGATAACCCTTAAGTGCACTTGTGAACAAAATATCTTACAAGCGAGATGGATGAATTATGATGATGTTTACAGGTGAGATGGATGGATTGGAATGGTGTGATGGAGTTATATTTTAGATGTATGGTTATCTCAGGGAATTTTTCCATTGGGGTTCCAGTTAGTTATTTTGCATAAACATTATTATATTTTATAAACTTATTGAATATTTTCTTATATTCACATTGTGATGGATATTTTTCATAGTATCATGTATTGTTGAATATTTTATTCTATTAAATATCATATTACAATTGTTTAACTATCTTAATGGATGAAACTTCCAACCTCGTTGTAAGGTTATGACATTTAAATGGGTAAGTGTATTTTCACAGCCGTATATATATACACTTTTGAACAAGGTTTTTAAATGGGGTTTTTAGGTGATCATGGTTACTGAATTTCAATGAAACTCACCCTTTCTTTTTCATGTTTTTTCAGAGTTCTAGGATTCTCCTACCGGTCCTCCATCCTACATTAATACAAGATCTGCTCATTGATGAAGTAGATCACACCCTATGGAGATTTTAGGTATAATTGTAGTGTAAAGTCTAGCAGTCAGTAGGATTGTATATGCATGTATTGTGTATTATTGCTGGATGCCCAGTAAGATGTAAATTGTATAATCTGGGCCACTATATATTATTATGTTATTTTATAGGGTGTGATAAGCATGTAGCTCCTTTGATGTTGTATAGGCCTTGAGGCCAGGTGTCCGAAAAATAAAGGAAACTCTGTTGGATTTTTATTAGAATTTTAATATATAAATATTTCATCGTGAATTGATGAAATAGTGAGTTGTTGGTATATTATTTGCATTGTAAAGCTTGTAAAGGGTTTTCTTATGATGATCTTCTATGCTGGTCACGTTTCGTGGATCGGGGTGTGACAATATTTTAAGTGGAACCAGCACTACCATTATTCTCATTATTAATGGGAATCTCTTCATTTAAGTAGATCGGGTGTGACAATTTTTAAGTGGAGCCAGCACTACCACTTCTAAGGATCATATAAGATTAGAAGATAGAAATAACTTAACTAGGTCTCATTGGGCATGCCAATGTATTTTGAGCCAAATTTTGCAGGTTGGAAAGTTCCGACTCCAAGATGGGTTCTCCATAAAAAACAAATGAAACTCTTATCCTTTAAAAAATCCATGCAAAGCAATACTATTGCAAATAACAAAACAAAAAAAAAGATTTGTACTCAAATGTTTGTGACTTACATAAAAAGGAGCAAAATTTAACATGAAATTACAAACATAAGAGTAACATGAAATTACAAACATGAGAGTGAGGAAAGTTCCTAAAAGCTATAAAAGGCCAGCAGAGTGTTGAATTGCATAACAAAATGTTATAGAACACAGAGCGTTTTTAAGTAATTTTTGTGTTTGAATTGCAAAAAGTCCTTCTTTTAGTTTGCTACTACCCTATTTATAAAAACCATAAGTAATTTTTTTAAATAATTGCCTGTGAAAACTAATTCTTGTAAAAATGGACATGTGCTTTAAATGAATAAAAATAAAAAAAAGAAAATAAAATAAAATAAATAAGAAATGGTGAGATAACTGCCCCATGCATTCGACATAGGTGTTCACTTCGACCACATCTGCTAATTGCTCAGTAGCTGATTATTTTGTATTAACCTTTGTTTCGACTTCAAGTGCATGATCGATTTGTTTGAACTATTTTTGCAAAAAGTGACTAATACATAGTAAATACATTGCGATTGTGTCCAAGCTATTTCAACAGCGACACCCTAAAACATATTTTATATCATAAGAAATTCTTAGATATGAATAAAAGATTTTATTCAATGAGAAAAAAATTAAAAAATAGAATAAAATATTTTATTTAACAAGATGAAAATTAAATTTTTTTATAAAAATACATATTTTTATATAGATATTTTAGACAATTTTTTTTAATTTATATGTTAAATTTTAACGTTCTTATAAACTTTGTTTTGGTATATTATTATATCTATAATTTTAAATAATTAAATTAATCAGTAAAATTTGATTCTGAAGTGTGTAATGTGAAATGTATTATAAGTTTCATTATCATTAATTATAATGGAAGTTATATTATACATTCACTAAGATATGAACATGATAACTTAACGAGTGTTATAGAAACATTTAGTTCGTTGAATTATATATTTTCAAGATTGTAATTTTTAAAAATGTTATATTATAATATGGGATTTAATTAAAAATTTATTTTGAGATATTACAATGTTCTTATTTTAATTAATTTATATATTTTTTAAAATATTATTAAATTATTAATAATATCTTCATTGAAACTTTAGCAACATTGTTAGAAACTTAATTGATTAGTGACAAAAGTTGATCAATTAATGATGATAGACGGTGATCAGCATTTATAAATGATGATATGCGATGGTCAATAACGATAGATAATGATCTGTTGTATACTGAAAATGGCCTCGCGAGGACAAGTCCTCGAAGAAAACGTAAACTAACCCTTGCGTCTCAACAGGAAGTTCTCGAGAGGTCCCGCTGTGAATAGCAGAAGGCAGTAACAACGAAAGTAATCCCGAGCGTCGGGCCTTGTCTCGCTCGTAATAACGACATGAGATATGTCCCGCATAGCAGCATCTTAGCGACAACATGACCCAGCGAGATTGACGATCGTTCTTGCACCCGCTATAGCGAGTCCCACGACATCCCCAATATCAAGAGCCCTCGCTGAGGACGTCAAAGCATCTTGCTCAACACAGATAAACGACCCTGAAGCCTACAGTAGGCCTAATGGATCTATCTCCACAGCCTATACGCTGCCAACAGCCGGATTACAGTCTCTTCACTGTCTTTTCTCATTTATTTGATGTAATACAACTGTAACTTGTAATTAGTGCATGAAGCTCACCCTTCCTCTATAAATAGGATGACATTGTTAGAAGAAGGGAGAGGGGCTGAGTAAGCAGAAAATCCCTCAGAGGCTACAATAACAAAATCTCTACCGTGGACGTAGGATCCAGTAAACCTGGATTTAGCCGAACCACGTAAAATCTAGTGGCTTCCCTCATATTCTTTCTACCACCTACTCTGTTACTTTATTTTTGCACACCTACAAACCCATAATAGGCCTAGGATCCCAAAGAATCCCCGTTGGTCAGAATTTGGAACACAACTAAAATCCGACGTCAACATGATCAGAGTTATAATGATAAAAGATAATAAATAAAATAGGTGATGGTAGGTTAAGATAGAAATGATTATAAAATATTAAAAAGTGTGAGTAAAATATGATAAACATTTCTATGTCGTTGGAAAGTAGGACATCTATTTCTCCATATAAATATTTTGGAGGAATCTTTGAGCTGAAAACATTAGGATGATTTTTTTCTTAATTTTCGATCAAATACAAGAATATAGCATTTCCTTGAAACATTCATAAAAATGTGAAAAAGATTTTATGAATTAAACTCCTCTTAAAAAAAAGTAGGGATGAATTCTGTTTAGTTACCAGTGATTTACATATAGTTTCTTAATCAAACTAATTTCTCGATTTATAATTTAGATGACCCAACTTTAAACAATTTAAATTTTAAATTTAATCTTAGCCACTCAAGCCGATTTAGAATGTTTTTGATGCTTAAGTCAGTTTGGGCATATTCACCCATAACTCAAGATGAACTTGAATTCATTAATGGATATTTTTTTTACAAACTCTATTTTAATATTTTATGTTTTGGTTTCCCTTGTCAAAAAATATATGTCTCCTAAAATCACATTAGTATTGGTTATTTTTATGGAAACTATAATATTTTATTGACATGTTTTTTGTGTATAATTTTTATATATTTTATTTTAATATTTTATTGATACGTTTTTTTGTATATAATTATATATTGAAAGTGTTATGATAATTATAATACTAGGCATTGATATTTCATATCTTATGCAATTCTTTAAAATAATAATTAATTTTTTTTATTTTTCCTTCCACAAATTGTTATTACAATAAGTTTAAAAATTATTCATTCGTGTAAGGAATATGCATTATTTAACAAGAACTATCAATGTTTTTCCAATTCCCTATTTTTCTCGATTATTGTATTCGTTTTCCACTTATATTTTTTTTTTATTAAAACTGTTAACAACTTTTTCCAATGTATTACGTAACATTTGTTTTTATTTGAATTATTTATTTGTAATATATTTTATTTCAACTCTTATTTTTTTTATTTCTTGTGCTTGGCATGAGATTACAACTAATTTGACATAAAATATGCTTTTAAGAAAAATTTAATGTATTTTTTATCTTTTAAGAATTAAAATGAATAGAAATAAATAAATTAAACCGCACGTTTTGGACTTCAAATTGAAAAATTAATAGTAAGACTGATTTGATATAAAAAATTCAAAAAATATCTATTTAATATAAAATATATTTTAAATAAAATTTGATATAATATTTATTTTTAAGATGAAAATGATGGTTTACTCTTGTTTTAATTACAGGGAAAAAACTGTTCTGGTGGATTCACTTAAAAATGGTTAGGGATTTTTCAAACATTTTAACCATAAACCAATTTTTTCCAAATTTTTTCAATTGTTGTTACTGTGTTTAAATTTTAACAGATTTTTAGCCATTTAATTTCAATTTAATTCCATTCAATCTTGGAGGAAAAGGACAAAAATCATATTCATATTGCCTTCGCCACTTCTCCATGTTTTGACTTTTGACCTTTTCCTTTATATTTCCACCTTCTTCCCATTGAAAACTTATGCCTCCGATTTTGATTTTGATTTATTAGTCCCTCCCTTCTCTTAATATCAGCCTCCATCACAGTACCAAACCATTGGCTCATTCAGAATTATAGTCACCAAAGCAAAACAGAGCACCTATCTTCCTCTTCCTCTCATGGCTTCATTTAGCGTCTACGTCTTTCATTCTCTGTCTTTTGAATCTGGTTGTTGTTTTGGTTCTATCTACCTTCTCTAACTCAGTCCTCCATATCTTTTCCTTATCCCTACTTATTCTGTCACATATTCTACGTTATACACCTCTTTTTGGAATTTAGAAATCCACCATGAGTTTCGACCCTGCCACCACTTCCACCGGCAACAACGGTGTTCAGATCCACCAGAGCCGGAGATTGCCGGATTTCCTACAGAGTGTTAATCTCAAGTACGTGAAACTCGGGTACCATTACTTGATGACCCATCTTTTAAAACTCTGTTTAATTCCTCTAATGTCAATCATCATCATCCAAGCTTCTCGGACGAACCCAGATGATATTCACCAACTCTGGCTCAACCTTCAGTACAACTTAGTCAGCGTCATTATCTTCTCCGCCATTCTGGTTTTCGGATCCACCGTTTACATATTGACTCGCCCGAGACCCGTTTACCTCGTGGACTATTCCTGCTATAGACCTCCGTCTCATCTTCAAGCCAAATTCAATCAATTCATGGAGCGTTCGAGACTTACGGGTGATTTCGACGAATCTTCGCTCGAATTTCAGCGCAAAATCCTCGAACGCTCCGGCCTCGGCGAAGAAACCTCCGTCCCCGAAGCTATGCATCACATCCCACCGAGGCCTTCCATGGCTGCTGCAAGAGAAGAAGCCAAACATGTGATGTTTGGCGCTTTGGATAACCTCTTCGAGAACACCAACGTTAAACCCAAGGACATCGGAATCCTTGTCGTGAATTGCAGCTTGTTCAATCCGACACCGTCTCTTTCCGCCATGATTGTGAACAAATACAAACTGAGGGGTAATATTAAAAGCTTCAACTTGGGAGGTATGGGATGCAGTGCTGGTGTTATAGCCATTGATCTCGCTAAAGATATGCTTCAAGTTCATCGAAACACTTATGCCGTTGTTGTTAGCACGGAAAACATCACTCAAAATTGGTACTTTGGGAACAAGAAGTCCATGCTAATACCAAATTGTCTGTTTCGCGTCGGTGGGGCTGCGGTTTTGCTTTCGAACAAAACTTCAGATAAAAGAAGATCTAAATACAAGCTCGTTCACGTTGTAAGAACTCATGAAGGAGCTGACGACAAGGCATTTAAGTGTGTTTATCAAGAACAAGATGATGCCGGAAAAATCGGTGTTTCATTGTCGAAAGATCTCATGGCTATCGCTGGTGGGGCGCTTAAGACAAACATTACAACGTTGGGACCGCTGGTTTTGCCCATTAGCGAGCAGCTCTTGTTCTTTGTAACCTTAGTTGCAAAAAAGCTATTTAAAGCGAAAGTGAAGCCTTATATACCAGATTTTAAGCTTGCTTTTGATCATTTCTGTATTCATGCTGGTGGGAGAGCTGTGATTGACGAGCTGGAGAAGAATTTGCAGCTTTTGCCGGTGCACGTGGAAGCTTCTAGGATGACTCTGCACAGATTTGGGAATACTTCATCGAGTTCGATTTGGTATGAATTGGGTTATACGGAGGCAAAGGGGAGGATGAAGAAGGGGAATAGAGTTTGGCAAATTGCGTTTGGGAGTGGGTTTAAGTGTAACAGTGCTGTTTGGGAAGCACTAAGGAATGTGAAGGCATCGCCTAGGAGTCCCTGGGAAGATTGCATTGACAATTATCCAGTTCAGATTGTTACATAACTCTACCAGAAATAATAGTAATTAGAGGCTCTCTTGATTCATCTCATTGGAATAGTTTGAATATTACTATACCATCTATTAATTCTGCATGCAGATTGCAGAATACTATAGTGATTTGGATTGTTAAATTCTGTGCATTTATTCAAACATTGAGCATATGTAAATACAGTGTCATTAATGTTTGGATAAATTTTATGTTGGCGGTCAACTATTATGTAAGATAGATAATCCTCTTCGTTTGCTTGGATTTGACACTGACGGTATCAAATTCTGACATTAAAGAACCATAACGATAGAGTTGAAAAGCACATGTAAATAATGATTTAATTTATGTTCTATCTTTGCTGGAACTTGAATGCATGAAGTTGGATATTGTGCAGACCAAAAAAATAAGTAGATGGGATGAATAGTATATTGTCAATAATTGAAGTATCATTATCTTAATATCGTAATTTAGAATATGAAAAGAAAAAAAGTATATTAAAGTAGTTTATTCCAATTTCCAAAAGGTTCCCAAAAATTTGCAGGGAGACATAGTAGCACTGCACATGGCCAGGCTAGCCCTCCTTGTAGGACAGGTCACTAAACATGGTTCAATCCTACAGGCTTTGTATTATAATGGTTTTCTACTAAATGAATGACCTTGATATTTGATAATGTCAATTGATAAAGTTGTATGTTAGTATGATTCAAGTTAATTAAGATGCTTAGTAAAAATTAAAATCTTAGGTTAGACTTTTTATTAAAATAATTATTATGCTTTACAGATAACCTTAGAATAATGCCCGTCTCTGTTTGCCATTGATATTATTGCGGAAAAAACTAGCAAGAGCTTGTAGTACTTCATTGCCTTTGCCTGCTTATTGCAAGAATTCAAGAAATTTCCTCCACTTTCTTCTACTTAACTGTGTTTGAAGTTTTCTGCTTCTTGGCAGATGACAACAGAGATTTAGCTTTAGATCTGAAGCAAGCTGATAATGAAAATTCAAGGCGGAGAACCACAATCCCCTGTTTTTTAGCCCATAATTCAAGTAGTACTGCAATTTGGTGGTCGGCTACTTGTTTGTCATATCATATGTGCGCAGCTTCTTATCTTTCATTTGTTGTTGATTTTTTTGACTTTATTATAACTTGAATCTTAACCAACTGAACAATGTTGTGTAACTTAATTTTATGGGTTAAACCAATTTTTGAAGTTTCATGAAATTAACTATCTGACAACTTTTGACTTGGACAAAATAATAGATCAGATTTCGCAATTGCCTCTCTCAGTTTTATAATTTAAAAAACCCATGAGGCTTTTGTTGGGCTCCTATTTTAAGACTCTCAAAGCCCATGAATTCTTATTTTGGGGGTCCATCATAGATACCCACTGCAAGTCATCGTCATTAGAATATCAAATGTCATATTGAGCATGGACACAACATCAATGTCCATGAGAAAGCTGATGAATAACATCAACATCGATCTTATGGAACATTTTCATCTGCGTAGATTTAACTTCGAAGGCAAATTCTGTCCTATCATTAGATCTAACTTGGAAGGCAAATTCTGTCTTATCATTAAGTCATAATCAGAGAAGTTAGATTTTGTGCGATCTTTATTCTGAAATATCATGTTTAACCACTTTTTCTCAAGGCTGATAATCAACATATTCACAAAGTTTGCTTGATAATGTCCTCATCAAGAATCATATCCTTATATTCTTGTAACTTTCTGCATGTCTTTTAAAGTATATTGGCATCTATATCAAGATAGGATTTTCTTTCAGTCAGACCACAATATGCTCCAAAAAATTGACATCATCTTTTAGATTCTGAGATTAGGAAATCTTCCTGCCAGCTGCTTCAGAAAGAAAAAAAAAAAACGTAGCATTGTCTTATAAATTCCAGGTATGAGGTATGTGTTATTATGGCTACTTTTGTTTGATTTGAACGAGGAAATATTGATACTATGCTACAGTATAAGACCAGCATGCACTCTTCTTCTGTATCTTTCTTCCCAGTGATCCTAAGGCTACTATAAAATACGCTTAACATAATTGTTAGTTCAAGCCGCATTTCTTGGTTAATAATCCGAGACATAGTTTCTAGAATACGATAATTCATTAAAATGTCAAAATTACAATTGGGGGGGGGGGGGGGGGGGGAGGGGGGGCGGGGGGGGGGGGGGGAGAAAGAGAAAGAGAAAGAAAAGGACGTAAAAAAAAAACG
>JANHAO010004804.1:0-23596 GCA_026873985.1 Saraca asoca | reverse complement strand
GCTTGTAGGGGGTTTCCTGAAGGAAAGGGATTTCTGATGGTGACCTTCTACGCCGGTCACGAACCTCGGGTTTGGGTCGTGACAAGTCAAGATTAAACATAATGTCTCTAAAGGGGATGAAACTGATATTGAGAAAATTATTTCTTTAACTAATTGGGGTAAAGACCTCAATCAAATCAAAAAGTTTTGAATCCTTTGGGAACCATATGATTATACATACTAGGATTATCAAAAAGTCTGGTATAATACCATATTTTATCAAAATAAAAATAAAAAATACTTTTAGTTGTTTTTCTTTAACGAGAGCAAAAAATATAAATTCCCAAATTGATTTTTTAGGTTGTGGGATATTTATGATCCTATCCTTGAAATTTTCCCCGAAAAAGTTGCAAAAAGATGGAACACTTTCAAATCCTATTTTGATAATCTTAATCACGAAAATTTTTCCATTCTTCTATAATTTTTCTCAAAGATTGGACTTCCATGGTGTTTTTCGTGGGAGTATCAGTATTAAAACAAAATGCCTTGTCCAAATGGCCCATATTACAGAGGAAGCTTTTTGTTAAATGGTGGAGTTGATATAAGTATGCCAGCAAAGCACATACTTATGAAATCCAAAAATAATTTCAAGAAAATTCACACTTCCACAAAAATGCGAAAGAAGGAAGCCAACAATTCCTCTTAAACAAATCATAAATCGTAGCTTCCCTAACTTCAATCTCTTCCAAATAGGAGTATGTTTTGAAATTGCAATAAATCCACCAACAACTCACAAATATTGAAGAAGCATAATCTTGTGCTTCTAATAACTCAGAAGCAGCAAAAGATTATGCCCAATCAAATGAAGATGACTGTTTCGAGATTAATCTTAGTGATGACTAATAAATGAAAATGAAATCCAAATGAAAGACAAATTCAAATGTCGACAAAAAGAAAACTAAGTGTCGGTAAATGAAATTCAAATGGCAACCAAATGCAAATGCAAATTAGAAGGCTTGTCAAAAGAATTAGAATATTTTCATAGAAAAGCTAACAATCAGTCAAAGGAATCGGGATATTTTCAAAAAGGCAGGCAACTTTCAAATTAGTCTACTGTAGCAGATCATTGTTAGTCTACTGTAGCCTCACGGGGTCAAAATTATAGCAAATAATAGAATGTAAAATTTCTTATAAATAGACCCCCCAGTAATAATGAGGGGGCATTCAAAAATTAGAGAAGTACTCTTTTCCTTTAAGCAATCATTGGAGCTATCTGGAGTGTTGCCTAATTTGTAAATTTTTTATTCAAATTTTAACAACAAATTATATTTGTAGTCTCTCTGCGATCCTTGCATCTAGATCGTGTGCCTACTTATTTAATTTTCTTTTTTTAATCTTTTAGGGATCGCCTCCGCCGGTTCATATCAAATTTTATTTAGTTAGAGATTATGAAATATCTATTTTTATGTAGTGTTTGAAATAATAGTAATCTTGCTTACAAATTTAATATAGAATGAATTAAATAATAATATTAATATATTAAATTTAATATAAAATAACAGATATAAAAAATTATATAATATTTTATTCGTACATCCATATAGGCTGAATTAGTTATATAATATTTAAATCCTGTGTCTTAACTGACCTGATTTGGACCGGAAACAACCCATCAAACCTGGAATTCATGTATGAATTGGTTTAGTTGACATTTTAAAATAAATAGAGAAGTGGCAACAATAAGAATCAAAGTAAATAAGAGCACAGAATTATGTCCATATTAAATCCGATATAGACCGGTAATAACCGGTCAAAGCTTTCCCATGTGTGAATGGTTTCAAAGAAGTAGCAACAATGAGAAACAAACTCTGTCCTTGAAGCCCAAAGATAAATGTAGTAACCGCTAAGCCGATGCTCTTTGCTATTATTTTAGCGAAATATTTTATATTTAATATCAATTACATTGTCAAACCATTAATGTGGTAAAATGATATTTACTATTTTTTATTCAATTTTTATAGAGCATAAATAACTTAATATGAAACAATAAAATTTATATTTTAAACAATATTTTTGATATATAAGTAAAAAAATTTATAACATTTTAATTAATATATATGTTTTTCAATAATTGTATATAAATTTAATAATATTATATATTTATAACAAATACACATTTATATATGTTTAATATTTTGAATTTGATAATTATAATTAGGATTGGCAAAAAATAAAATCAATCTGCATAAAATGATCCAATTAAATTAAAATTGAGGGAATGGTTAAAAGCAATTAAAATTTTTACACGATTTAAAATAGTTTTTTTTTTTTGTTGAAAAAATCAATTTATAGTTAAGAATGATTTAAAAAAAATCTAATCAGTTTCTAACTAAATACATTCAAAGTTTTATTCAAAATCAAATAAAATCTTTATCTATTATTGTATTTTCTCATTATTTAAAGCCCAAACCTAACAAAACATTTATTTATTATGGTATAGTTTACTACTAATTGTTTGTACATTATGAAATTATATGATAATTGTCATTATATGATAGAAACAAATAATGTGCATAATACAATGAATAATTTCTACAAATTCATATTTCATTGATATGAAAATTTGTGTTATATTTGAATCATGATAATTATAGGACAATTTACAATTAGTTATATTTTTACAATTATCAGTATTTTTTTTAATGATGTTAACTACAAAATCACTTTTAAATTTTTTTTTCAACAAATTCAAACCAATATTTACCATTCGAAAACACTCTAAACTAACTTAAACAGTTAAAATCGATTCTAAAATTTGGATCGATTAATGTCGGATTAATTGAAGTGTAAGTTAAAAAAATTAATATGATTAAAAAAATTTCACACAAGCTACTCCTAACTGACCAATGTCCACTCCTAATTATAATTGTGATAAAATTAATATTTATTATTTTTTATTGGTTAAATCATTTTGTTACTTCTTATAATTTCACTTAATTTCTAATTAGATCGATATAATTTAAAAGTTTTAAACTGTATCCTTATACTCTTTTTCGTTTCTAATTGAATACTTTCTATTATTTTTCTATTAGATTTTATTAACAATTAGCATACTTCAACAATACTATTTTGATGTTGTTTAACAATTGTTAATATAGAGATTCTATATAATTTTTATTTATATGTAAATTACAAAAAGTTTTAAAAAATTAAGATATTTTATGAATTTTTTTTATTTTTAAAGGGAAAGAATGGATCATTTGTGTCTCACTTCATAAATTATTAATTATTATTGTCTATGTAAGCTAATTCATAATAAAATCTAACAGAAAAATGATAAAAAAAATATATAAATAGAAATAAAAAATAAATATAAAAATTTAATTGAAAACTTTTAAATTGTAGAAATTAGATTAAAAATTGAACGAGATTATAGAGAGTAACAAAATAGTTTAATTTTTTTTATATATAAACTGACCTTCTATTAAAAAGATGATAATTGTAGATTTGATTTTTTTTATAGCATACTTTTTAATGTTGTACGTAAGGTATATAAACCGGTTCAACTGGGTGGTTAAGTCGATTCAATCCTGATCCAGTCATTACATTAATGGGCGGATCGGATTTTGAAACATGGCTTTGTGCCCTCGTGGTTTTTTATTGGGCCACCGGCCACATCACTTTGTTGAGACGTGCCCGTTTTGGGCTCAAGTCTTTACAAACTGGACTCCGGCTTCGCACCTACTCGGCGTTTCGATCATAAGGTGCAATCTCATCCGTCCATACCTCGAATTAATTAACGAGCGCATGTTTGTCCACGTCATCGATCCGTGTTCGAATCACTTAACCAATCAAATACATTTCTTCTTCCTATATATATAACTGACCCATTCGCCTTTTTTTCACACAGCATTCGTTAATCGCATCTTCTCGCTTGCAGGGTAAATTCATTCTCGTTTCCTTGTGATCATTCTGCTACAGTCTCTTTTTTATCATTATCATCAATGGCTCCCACGAAGGCTGAGAAGAAGCCTGCTGAGAAGAAGCCGGCGGAAAAGGCACCCGCTTCCGCGTTGGAGAAGAAGCCCAAGGCTGAGAAGAAGATCTCCAAAGAGGGCGGTGATAAGAAGAAGAAGAAGATTAAGAAGAGCACCGAGACCTACAAAATATACATCTTCAAGGTCTTGAAGCAAGTTCATCCCGACATTGGAATCTCCAGCAAGGCTATGGGGATCATGAACAGTTTCATCAATGATATCTTCGAGAAGTTAGCTCAGGAGGCATCGCGATTGGCCAGATACAATAAGAAGCCTACGATTACATCTC
Source organism: Saraca asoca (assembly GCA_026873985.1). Classification (NCBI taxonomy): domain Eukaryota; kingdom Viridiplantae; phylum Streptophyta; class Magnoliopsida; order Fabales; family Fabaceae; genus Saraca; species Saraca asoca. The sequence continues at coordinate 19,291 of JANHAO010004804.1, read as the reverse complement.
GGGAAATTCAGACGGCAGTGCGATTGGTGCTGCCCGGTGAATTGGCCAAGCACGCCGTTTCTGAGGGAACCAAGGCCGTTACCAAGTTTACTAGCTCTTAATTTGTGGTTGCTTGTGTTTGGGATCTAGGGTTCTCTGGAAGTGTAATGATCTCAATTAAATTAGTTTTTTTCCCCTTCCATCAAACATTATTTTGAGGCCATGTTGTAATGCTTTTGAACAGTTTTAATGGAAGTTTGCTTTGGAATAAGGGTACACATAATGTGATTTCTATACAGTTTTTCGATTTTTATTTTTTTGGGGATTCATGTTGAGAATTCTAAGTATATTTTTATTGTTCCAACATTGATTGCATTTGCAAACAAAAATTTAACCTCAATTTGAATGTCAATTTTAATTAGCAGAGTAATGGCGGTTGATAATTGGATCTGTCTATTGTCTATTATGAAAACAAATTGTGCTTTCAACTTACTGTCAATCAGTTTTCGAGAAATTTTCATACTTGTTAGGGACTGTAAAGTGTATGTACTAATCCATAGTTGTCTTCGAATTATCAATTTATCAATGTAGGATTCTTTTCAAGCTAAAGCTACTTTGGTTGTTCACTTCTCTGTACGCTTCCACTTTGATTTAGTAGGAAAATCAATCAATACATAAACAATAAAAACTTAGGTACAAAGGAGCCCTCAAGTATCAAAATGCTCATCTTATGCATTGTGCAATATGATAGTACTTTGGCTAACAGTGTGCGTTGTCCCTTTGATATAAGTCCATGGCAGGACTGATGTAAATTCTTAATCGAAGAATGTTTTAGCTTAATTGGATTTTTCTGTATTAATTGCAGCATTTGGTGATTGTTTCACTCCAGTCAAACTCAAATTTGATCCCTTAATTCCAAATTGAATGTGTTTGTCAAGTAGTTATTCTCCTAACCAATGTTATGGATGAAGATAATGTAGCATGGTTCAGGACAACATCTTGCCAATTATTTGAAGGCTACCTATACAAGAGCTTCAAGAGTTAAATTCTTTTTGTGATGTGTGTTCTTTCGATCCCTTTTAGTCAATAGATGCTCTCTAAAAGATTGCCCGGTGACCTTTTTAAGGTTGTAATAGCTTCACTCGCCAATTGGAAGAGCTCCCAACTCTAGCTTAAACAACTTCGTTTTCAAACCCACTTAAGACATGGTTCCGTACCATCGTGGACAATAATTTGAACAACGCAGAGATTAAAATTACGAGGTTCACACGGTTGCAAATGGCCTCTCATACATTATTCTGAGTTGACTTCTGCGGGCTTGCCCCTTCTCAGTAGGACTTCTAACAAAGCATTTAATGTTGCAGCAAACTGCTTTCAATATTGTTCGCAGTTCGAGTTTGGACGACTACTTCTAACGACTCTGCTTAACTAGTTTCTCGATTTAGTATCTTAACAGACTTCTTGTGTGAATCGATTGGAGCCAAATATTCACCTACTACCCCTCTAATCCTAAGTATTACATCACTTAATGTGTTCCGAACCGTATCTTTCACTCACCTCATCCAAACTTCTAAAAACTATGAATCAAGCATTTCCAGCCTCTTCGGCTAAATCGTAAACGGTGGTGAATGATAAATCACATTTGGCTAAGCTCTCAAAAATTTTCCCTTTGAGCACTGCTGTTTGTTACATGATCTTCAAATGTTGATGCATGAAGATCGGTTGGTTGGCAACAAACTTTGGCAACAACTTTCAGCAACCAAATGATTTGAATATCCAGCTTGATGCAACGGCAATTTGATGATGGCCGTTGCATTTCACCTATAAAAGAAAGGATCTCTGGGCTCAGTTTCAACACAACAATTTTGTACACCATCAATGAGAAACTGAAAGTCCAGAAGTCTCCTTTCACATTGAATCCTCATAAATTAGTAACTTTCGGCATCCGAAACAGTAAAAATTTCACAATGGCTGGAAGCCGATTTCAATCCTTACTTATCCCAATTTTGTTATTAACTTGTTCTTTGTTGTATGCAAAATCACTTACAGCTTAAGCAACCTGAGCTTTCCAGTAATGTACCAAATACATGTACGAAATAATCTACCAAACGCCAATTTTCTGTTCTTCCATAAGTCATATACAAGACTTCCCTAACTGCTCAGCCTCAATTCCATCAAGATTCTTTTCAAATGAATTTATCATCGTTCCTTGAAGCAAATTCAATTGAAGTAACCCGACTCTGAATAAGATAATTCATAACAAAAATTACTAGAATAAAAGGATGACAAATTGGGATAAAGGATGTCAATTCATTCATATGAAAAAAAATATGTTCACAAGGATAATGGACCACGGATTACAATTAGCCGAATACCCGAATAAGATGTTGTCTTCCTACAAGCAAATACAAACAGTAAACTACACACAGATCACAATTGCATTTAACAATTCATAGATTTTAAGCCTTCCTACGTGATTTTGTGGCTTTTGACGGAGATTTAGGCTCCTTTGCAGCCTGCTCAGACCGTTTAGGCAGCAGAACAGGGTTGATGTTTGGCAACACACCACCATGAGCAATGGTTACCCCTGCAAGAAGCTTGCCTAATTCTTCATCATTCCTCACAGCCAACAAAACATGCCTTGGGATGATCCTATTCTTCTTGTTATCTCTAGCAGCATTACCAGCGAGCTCCAAAACCTAAAAATAAAAAATAAAAAAAAAAAAATTAAGAACAAACAATCATCAACATGTATTCGCCTAGGTAAATGTGCAGTTCACAGCCCTAATTTCTATCCCAATGTTGTCATCTCCTAAAAACCCTATAATTTTATAATTAAGTTCATGAAAGGAAAAAAATTAGATAAGACCTTGAAATTGGAATTAGACAGAAGTAGTGATTACCTCAGCCGCAAGGTACTCAAGCACGGCAGCGAGGTATATCGGAGCTCCGGTTCCGACTCTTTGAGAATAACGTCCCTTCTTCAGGTACCGGCCAATCCGGCCAACAGGAAATTGTAGACCTGCTTTGACAGACCGGGAGACCGGTTTCTTCTTCGGACCGCCACCCTTTCTTCCGGCAGCACCTCTCTTCAACTTTCCACCGATGTCCATTATGTGAAGATTAAAAAAGTGAATTTGACTATCCCTTTTCGCAAGGATGAAACAGAAAAACAGTCTCAGCGTAAATTTATCAGAAAAAATGTGTAATTTGCGTGAGCTAGCAGTACACTAAGACGTAGCTTTTGTACGGGGTATACGAGCCGGTACGGAGCAACAGGTTCGTGACTTGTGAATGGTAAGCTATCAGATTTGAAAGATAATCGACGGACAAGAGAGAATGACGTGGCAATCCGTGAGGTGAGAGGAGAACCAATGAAATGAAGACATATACCCTGGGAAAATGATGGGCTTTTTGTTTTTGTAATGAGTAGATCGTAGTTGAGAACATAATTGGGCCGGTACATTTGAAAGTGGGCTGATATGGACCTCGACCTTGAACTCAATCAGGTCAAAGTGAGAAAATATCCTGGATAACCCGAAGAAAAAGCGCACAGTTTTGTGGAAACGTACCAGACAAATGTCGTTGTCGACAAACCAGCTAGATTTCCTCCTTATTGGTCTTTACCTTCTCTTCTTCCTAATCCATTTACCCGAACGCGTTTTGTCCTGAGATACTAAAACCAACTCTTCAAGGATTAACCTGATTTCTTCACAGATTCAGAGCTTGTTGATTTCGATTTTCAATAATTGACTTCCTGAGTTCTATAATTTCTTTAGAATATTTGGTGATCCTTCGATTGAACGGTGACTTGGTTGTGAATTTGCAGAGATTTTCGTTTTGTTGGGTTAGTAATTCAGGGTTTCGAAGAGCATAGTATAATGCCTTCGGTGCCCCTCGAACCCCCGCTATGGCCTTTGTTTCCTTCTTTGACCATTTTCCATGGCGGGTCCTCCTCTCATCGTCTGAAACATCTTGAAAAAGGTGATCGTCGTGGTAATCTTAGTTAACATTTGGAAATTTTTTTCCTTGTTTCTATTCGTTATATATTCTTCTCGGTTTTGCTGTTTACACGCACGAGCTACAAGAGGATTTATCAAGGGATTGGGGATAGAGGAAATTGACTGTCGTTATTGCTTCTCTTCGTATCGCGTTGGTTTTAAAAGCTGCTAAAGCTTTTCTACTGTTATTCCTGTTCTGGGAGTAGTTTTCTCTCTGATCGTTGCTGGTTAAAGGTATATTTATATACGCTGCCAGTTAAGTAATTTTATTCAATTAAAAGATATTTGTACAAATTCCATTGTTTGATTAATCGGGATTGTTTTTGCTTGTATTATCACTGTCTGATTTTCCATATATGTTGAGTATATTGTATTTGCTGTGTATTAAATGGTGTCGCAGGGTCTCAGGCATTGGTAAGATGGTAACAAAAAGTAATGTTAATCATGTCAGTTATTGATTGGAAGGTGGATCGATCTGACTCGTAGTGGTCATTAAGTAAAGTAATCATTTTTTATGTTGATTGGTGGTGGTGGTTGTTGTGAATTTACTACTTATCTAATGTTTTTTTTTTTTCTTCCAACTCTTGCCCGTTAGTATTTGACACTGTCGATGGACATGCACTCTCCAGCTTATGATGTGCATAAAAATTCTATAAGCAGTCTTGAAAGTACTTTTAGGGAGTCTTTACATATACGAGATGATCAGAAATCGGAACATGCATCTCCAAGGGATGCTGACTGTGATGTAGCGAAAGGGGATTTATCTGAAGATATTAAATATCTACAAACAAACCCAAAGAAGAAATGCTTGAAAAAATGTGCAACCTTTCCTTCTAAGATCAAGATGCCTGCAAGCTCTTCAGATGAGGAAGTTGTAGAGGATGATACATCATCGACTGAACATGGCTACTCCCGTTCAATATCAGTGCCTGTAAGTTATCAGTTTTTCTACTGTCTGATGTTGTTTTGTTAAAAAAAGCTTATTAACTTGTCAATATCATATAGCAATGAATGCTTTTCTTATCATACCAGATAGGCGGACTATTTAACTTGTTTTGTCTATCAATTTAAGACTCCAGGTTGTTTTAACTGAGTTTTCGCCTTTCGAGTAATTAGAGATAGCGGCCTGTTATTATAGTTCTAATATTTCTAGGTGGCTGTATCTTACACTACTGTATTTTTGAATACAAGTGTGTTTTGGATCTGTTTCCTTTGGCTTAGTCTTTTATTACTTAGTTAATGGCTTCTATCTTTGCCATGCCTTGCGTCAGACTCCTCTGGAGCTTGTATCTGCAATGAAGGGTAGCCGCGACAAACAAGGGGAATCCCGAATGAAATTGACTGTGAAATGGGCTCCCGATGTGTATGATCCGGTGCCAACATCATTATCGCACACTGTTGATAAAAGCAAGAAACAGCATAAACATAGGAACAAAAAAACTGAGAAGAAGAATGTAAAGAAGAGTCGGAAAGGCAATTCTTCTCGAGGGGGAAGTGGAAAAGATAAGAAGCAGATTCGCAAGATGGCTTGGACTTCTAACTTGTGCTACGAGTCTCTGGATTCTCGTCATAAAGTGATTGCAGCTTCTACTGAGCTGGATGTTCTTGATGTTGCTAGCCATGATTCGCACTGTGGAACTAGCTTCTTAAGAAAATCAGCTACACAACTGCACTACTCAGTTGCAGAAGCCCAATGAGTAACATCCTTGATTTTACTTGCCATGATTTGATGCTGTGAATAAATAAATATGTTTATTGTATGGTTAAGGAAAAAATGTGATGTGTTTTTTGACATTGCTACAGCTTTATGACAAGTTTTGGACATTTTCAGAGCATGTATAGTTGGATAACCTATTTTCTGATCTGTACAAAGCAGCATGATGTTTGGACACCATTTTTATCTGGAATTTGTTTTGAGTCACGTTTCGGAACTTGATAATATGTTTGGTCTATTGAATGTGACGGTATTCCTTGAACCACATGCATACAGCGAAAGTGAGTCGGTCATGGGCATGTCTTGGCTTAAGAACAATGGATTTGCAGTGCCCTTACCCTAAAACTTACTATGACAGAAATAGTAGCAGCAATAAACATTAGTAGCATTTATCAGGTTAAATATGGGTATGACCTCAAAATTTGAATTGATATGCAGTGCCAAGATGTTTGGACTCTCACTCTATGCATCACCTATTAGTAACATAAATAATTCTCAACCTCTACTTTAATTCTCACATTCCCCACCCTCTCACACGCAGGCGAGACTCAAAATTCTGGATCCTTGCTGCTTGTGAGGTAAAGTTGATGAAATTGTGAGAATTAAAATGTAGATGTTGCATTTATTATAATAACATAACTACACCAATTAATTTTGATCTTTCCATCTATTACTTATTTTTTCAGAAGATAATCCTGGCTGTTCTCTGGTATCTTTCTCCGAAACATACTAACACACTTACACTTTGCTTGGTAGAATGGAAGAAGGGTGGAAAGGAAAATTTCAGAGGAAAATGAGGGTGGAATTTTCCTCTGCTTGGTTGAAGACGGAAAATAAAAGGAAAGAAAAATGTGTGGAAATTTGTCTGTAGGCCCCACTAAATTTTTTTGACAGTCGAAAAACCATCTGCATCTTGCATCTTAGCTCTACTTCTCGTCCTTGCCAATTTGCTTCTCTTCCTTGCCTATCAACTGCTATTGTGCGAGTTACTTCTCCTCCTTGTCGAGCTGCTTCTCTGCCTACCCATCAGCTTCTGTGCTTGTTGTTGTGCGAGCTGCTTCTCCTGCTAGCCAATCTGCTCCTCTTCGCCGATCTGCTTCCCTGTTTCCTGCTATCTGAGCTGCTTCTCCTACTCACTAATTTGTTTCTCTACTTGTTACTGTGCAAGCTGCATTTCCTCCTTGTCGATCTGCTTCTCTGCTTGCTGTTGTGGGAGTTGCTTCTCCTCCTTGCCTATTGGCTTCTCTGCCTACTCATTAGCTTCTCAACTCACCCAATTTGTATGTGGTTTTATACACAGTAGATGCCATGGAGATGTTTGTTTGGTTTGATTTTGTTTCGGTATGTTGGATTGTTAATGAAGATTTCCCCTTTTGGGTTATGTTATGGATATTTTTGGAATCATGTAAATGGACTAGCAATAAGCCTAACGGTCAAGTCTAACTGGTGAAAGGTCCAGATCATTCAGGATTAAAGTCATTGTATCAAATCTTTAGCTTGCCAAAAGGTGAACTCAGGTCGTTGGTAATCTCACATGTAGCTTCAGGTCGCTAAAGATGAGATCTCAGCTCTTTAGATGAGCTCCAACTCGCAGGTCCCAACTCTAAAAATGAGTTCTAGCTCGTAGGTCTCAGCTCTAAAAATGAGTTTTAACTTGCAGATCTCAGCTTTAAAGATGAGCTCTAGCCTGTAGATCTCAACTCTAAAGACAAGCTCTAGTCGCGAGTCGAAAACAGGTCACCTCAGCCATCTTCTAGAAAGCACACTATGGTTAAATCTAAGAACGAGACCAACTTACATGACCAACTTGCAACAATCTACTTGCAATTAATTTATTATTATTCTTTCCCTTTTTGGGTTACAACTGTAATACCCCTATAACCATAAATAAGGGTTAAAATCATTGTACATGAGAAGCTAATTTTTAGACTGAGAGAGCAACTTAGATAAAGAAAATTGACTTATATGATCTCTGTAAAAGCATCATACTCTGTTAACATATTCGCAGAAAAATATTACCGTGAACGTAGGGGTCGACAACTGACTTTAGCCGAATCAAGATAAAAACTCCTACTATCCTCTCTTTGTTCTTTCTCTCCATCTCCTTCTCTTTCTCTTTTACAGCTATCAAAATCACAATTTGAGGTTTACTGAATTTTTTTGGTTGATAATTTGGATTTATCAAATTTCATCGTTAACAAGTTACTTTTGATATAAATAAAAAAAATGGTCTGTTGGTTATGTTGATTTAGAAATTGGGGTACTAATTTGCTGGTGTTTGGTGGATTTTTTCGTAGATGAAGTGACTGTGGGTTCCTTATTCAGGATTTTGTACATAAAATCAATGTATTTTAGTAAAGACTTTTTTCACATTACATGTCTAGAATTGAAATAAAATGGAACTATAATAACTTTTTTCTGACTTCCATGTGATATTTCATTAAATTAGCTCTGATATAAAGAGGATGCTATTAATGCTTTATTGCATATTCAAAATAAGTTATCATCTCATTTTCTGTTCAGAATATGTCAAGTTTTTGGTATTCAATTCACCGATCATAATTATGATGATTGTGGAACACCTAATCACTATCAATAGTAAGAATGGAAATGCTACATAGTTTACACCACTGTGTTTTGTTTTATTCATTATTTTTAAATCCCAATTACCTTGGAATCGAAGGTATCTTGTGAAGTTTTACTTCAATTTTTGAGCAATTTTAAGTGTATTATACTATGTGCTTGACTTTTGCTTTTGACTACCACAAGTCGTGTTTAAATGTGGCTTATATGACCACTTTTATCCATGAATTCCAGCTAATAATAGCTATTCTTTGTTGTAATTACACTTGCTATCTTCTGAAATTACATTCTATAAGTGATTTTCATCTACTTGAGAGTTCAGGATTTTGATGAGGTTAAACATTTAATCCTAACATTTAGATGGATAAGAAACAAAATATTGCAATTTTTACTACTACCAGCCTTCCATGGTTGACTGGAACTGCTGTAAACCCTCTTTTTCGTACTACATATCTTGCCAAAGATGAGGAGAGAGATGTCACTTTAGTGATCCCTTGGTTATCTTTGAAAGATCAAGGATTAGTATACCAAACAATATGACAGGATGGTTGGTTGCTTTGTTCTAATTACTATGATTTTTATATGTATTTTTTATTTACCCGATTTTTAAATGAAATATAAATATAACTATGGATTCATTGTAATTTTTGCACATTTTAACTATATGTTATGCAATCTTACTGTTTTACCAAATTTATTTTATTTTCTATCAATTTCATTTTTACTTTTCCTTCCATTTTCTTTCCTCTCATTTTTCACTCAACCAATCAACAAAACAACATTTTTTTCCCCTCATTTTCCTTTCCTCTCATTTTCCTTTCCTCTCTTTTTTTCCCCTCATCCAAGCAAAGCATTAGCAAATTCACAAGAATGCTCCCTCACCAAGCTGATGCTGAGAGAAAAAGAAAACAGTCTAATATAGAAGGTAGTATTGCCAAGGTACCTTCCACCAAAACCGAAACAAAAACAAGTTATGCCAAAAGACCATATGGTCGAATTCCCATTTGGCTACGTTGTGTACTCTGCATTTATTTTGACATAATCGTAGCTTAAATCACAACCCCATGCTTGTCCACGTCCTGGCCCATCACCTGTTTGTAAGACAAGTAATTATGTCATTTATTTCTTTTTTCTTTTTCATGAAATATACTAACTTTATTACTCATCTTATTAATGAATAGGCACACGACAGAATGAAATAAGAAAAAAAAATTGTGTCAATATTCTGTTAACCGATGCAGGTCCTCACAATAAATTGTTGATTTATAGCACTTACCTACTGATATGTTAATTTCAACAGTACCATGAGTCTCCCCTGCCTTTCTGAGATAATCACTAGCTTCACCCCTGCCATAGGTACAAAGCTTATCAGTAAACTAATATTTAAGAGATGATAACTGAAAATGTCACAACTTACAAACTGAGAATTTGATATGAAAAAATAATTCATACAACAAATACTGCATGCACAAGTTTAGAGAAGTTTATAAAGAAAATTTTACCGTGAATCAAACATCAGAAAGAAGAGAGAAAACATATCTAAGCTCTCACTAATTTTATTAGATGCAAGCCAAAAAACTCATTATCATACCGGTCAAATAACTGTGGTTCACCACCGACCATTAGAACAATATCTCCCAGCTGTACCCTAAGTGAGTTTTGGTTGAAAGAAACTCCTGAGTAGCCAGCTGCAGCAGCAATGCGTCCCCAGTTGGGGTCTCTGCCGTATACAGCAGCCTATTTATCATTAATATAAGTAAATTAAATTCAGAAGAATTGGAATATTAAAAAAACAATTTAGAGTTTGATTATCATGCCTTTACAAGTGAAGAAGAAGCAACTGAACGTGCAATTTTTGCAGCTTCAGCCTCACTATTTGCACCAGCCACACTGACCTAGAAAGTGAAGATTTAATTCTTAGGCGAATAATCATATTTAACCATATTTATATCAAACAAGATTGAGTCCACATTCAAGCTAATCAACATCAGTTGAACTTCAAAGTCCAGCTGCGCATCTACCAAAAAGAAGTTCCCAATAAGGGGTAATTTAAGCATCCAATTGATACATGCTTATCGCAGCATAAATCAGTGGTCCTCACTTTGGATCGCCAAGTACAGATATTATTGATTCAAGAAGCATACCTCAATTAGGCATGTTGCTCCCTCTCCATCCCAAGCTATCGATTTGGCAAGACCTTGCATTACCTGAGAAGGAGGTAAATATCAGAACTTCAAATTTACTGATCCAAGAGTTTTTTAGCAATAAATCTCAGGCCTTAAAGCAATTATAGGACAAGATATGAGAATGAAAAAGGGGACTATTCCATACTTCTGTTTGTTGCAATCATAATATATATTAATTCCTGCTAGATCAATCTGTCATTCTATATAGCAATTACACACAGGTGACAATATTATTTAAAGAAAGAGGAGCAGGGAAATAATTAGACAGTGAATTGGTGATTTTTTTTTCTTTTTTTTTCAAAATACTGTGTCTAATCATCAGTAGAAGACCATCATAAATAATTTTGTTCAGGAGAGAATAAGAAACATGCAGTAAAGAGTAGTGGGAAGATGGACAGTTTGCTTACTGCGTCAAGGCATGCTTGAAGTTGTGTTGCTTCATTATTGTCTAGAGAAGATATACAGCTTAACCCAGATAACCCACTAGCCAAAGCAACAACAGTATCATTAGTACTGGTATCCCCATCCACCTGTAGCAAAATGATAAAAAAATTAAGCTTCGAATCAATCACAATCCTAAAAATGGATTAGTTAAACAAGAGAAAAAACTTTTCTAGAGATGACATGGTATCACACTGACAAGAGAATAGTAAGAATATGATTACTAAAGTATGGAGAAATGATTTAATTGAGTTGATGAACAGGAAACAAGTGTGTATGCTCAAGTTGTTTGATCAACACCAACTTGCAAATTATTTGAGCTTTATCATTTTCTTACAAGAATAAGAAAAGGTATTATGGTTTAGGCTGGGATTGGTAACAAGGCTTTGCAGGTAGTTTAGCAGAGTCAAGGATGCATTTGCAGGTTGCAGCTACATTGAGATGACAAATAAGGGCAATTTAACACAAACAAATCTTGCTTGGCTATAACTTCAGACTAAGTATACTAACTCTGACTCCAGAAAATAGGGAAGAATAACATACAGTTATCTGGTTGAAACTTCGGTTCACAGCAACCTGTACCATCTTTCTCCAAACATCACTGGTCACCCAGGCATCCGTTGTTATTACCTAAAGTAGAGATATTAATTATGAATTAACAGTACTAAAAACAATTCATTCCAAATAAGAGGGAAGCATTAGGTCAGACATACGCCAAGCATGGTTGCCATATTAGGGTGGATCATTCCAGAACCTTTTGCCATTCCCCCAACTCTCACCTTGGTGCCTCCAATCTGTCCAATAATTCAATATTTATAAGCACAAGGGAGTCTCTCTCATTATAAAATGAACAAAGGAACATGTGCAGATGATGAACCAGGCACATTTTGCAAGTTAAGTCCAAAGGATATCAAATAGAATTCCAAGTTAAACATTTCCACCTTTGGAAGAAAATCTTCATAGAACTACAGAATGCTGTCCCAAATAATGAACTTGAAAGCCATTTTATACACCAAAAAACACAACTATGACCTTTGTTTTTTCTTTATCCTTCTATAGAGCAAGAAATAACATATATCAATGAGCTATATATGTCATATTGATATTGACACATCCATTTGTGGCTCGAAGTAGGGTGTAAGATTGCTTGGAAATTTTCCATTTTGCAATCAGAGAAGGAAATACTGATTTAGGTTGCAACACTTATATCAACAATTCAATAAAGTGAAACCCAACATAGCAATAGTAAATCACAGGAGCAATTCCATATGTATGCTGATGAACAAGTTGATACGTACAGGTTGCATGATCTTATATCTCAGGAGCAAGATAGGAAAGAACCATACCAAAGACTCAATAGCGACACTTTTGCTAACAAGATCAGTTGTGGTGATGGCTACTGCTGCAGAGCCAGCCCTGTATGCAAGCTAACAAGATTTGAGGGAAAAAGAAAAGAATGACTGAAGGACAAGAAGAGACATCAAATGATTGCTAGGGATCGGTGTTTTCTGAAGAATAAAGAGAAAACAAGCATATACAAAGAATGGAAGAAATAGAAAAATTACAAGAATAGAGTGGTCCTCGAAAAATAACATGCACAAAATATAAAAGCAGGTTTCTTGATAAACATGGACGTATGCCAATTGTAAAACTGGAAGAAAACAACACAGGAATTTACCCCTCGATTGAAGATGAGAGTGACTTTACTAGTATTGGAAGTGAATTCAACAGTGCCCCCTGCACATAAAGTTCGGGCATATAATATTAAGAGGGACAGACTTTATTAAATTGATAGTCAACCAAGCTTGTTAATGCATAGTTCAAATTACAGAGAATGACATTAAAAGGAAAAAAAAAAAGAAAAAACATTGCAGAGAATATCTGGACTAACCTTCTTTATTCTGTGACCAATGACGCCAGTGGATTCAACTAACACTTCTTCTGGCTTTATCTTAAGTATCTGTAATTGCGATGATTCACAGTGACCACTGAGAACAAGGGCTTTCAACAAGGAGCACTTAACAGATGAAGAGTTTAACACATAGAAAGGATGTATACCTCAGCAAGGTTATTCACGCATTCTATCACATCCTGGTAACCTGCATCTCCCTAGAGATATGAAAGGCCTTAGCCACAACATTTCTTAAAATTTCACAACCACAGCACATGACAAAGGTGCATCAGACAACTATATTCACAGCATATTAAAAATGGACACTTTGAAAGGGGTCATCTCTGTGTCCTTACAGTGTCAAATGTGATAGCCAAAATGATACTTTGACATGTACATATACCAATACTTAAGAGAGAAAGAGAGTGTGTGCATGTCCTATGTTTTTCAACTTTGATATGTCTACTTGACTGTATTGTTTCATTTCCACAGCAAAAAATTCAAGAAGACCCTAGATTTCTTACACTATTAGAGTGAAACTAAACTGCATAACAAAATATCATTGGAAAGCATGCAAGAACATTAAACATAAATAGGTTTGACGGGCTTACTGTTGCTGCATTTGCTTGACCTGCATTAATCAACACTGCACGTGCCTGACAAGTTGAAAAATTGATTTATTAGCAGGTAATTGAGCAAAAAAGATCAGCCTCTTAAAGTGTGACAAAATATAGATGTTATTTGTCCATAAATTTATACAGTTGGAATCTTATGCTGATAGTCAAGCGAACATCCAATTACTGATATACAAACTGCTTGGTGAAGTATGATAGCTTTAGAGAAATGCTTATACACAACGAAAGTGCTTTGCTCCATATGGAAAAAAAAGGCAGAAACAAGAAAGAGATAGCAACTCCTAAAAATAGTGACAAGATTAGCTGTAGTAAATGCTGTATATTGCATTCAAGACAAACACAGGAAATTAACATTTTCTTACAATATTTGAAATGTCTAGTGCCCTTTTGCAATATAACACTGGTGCAGCAGCAACCACGTTTGTTGTAAATGACCCTGAAAAATAAAAAAAAGAGCAGACTTTCTATTTAATTGCTGGAAGTCTGGAACTTTGTCCAAAGCATACAAATCCAAGGCAAACTTGGTTAGAAACCTTGGAAATATAATCACATAAGAGTAACAGCGTAACCCAAACCCAAAGTTGACCATTGTAAAGATCAACATGAACGATGATGAAAGATTGAAAGCTAACCTGCGGATATCGCATCAACATCACATGTGACAAGTGCAAGATCAGGTTTTTCTCCTTTGGCACGCAATCCTCCATATAAGCCTGCAGCTTTAAATCCCTCTGCAGCAGTTACTCCTCCCGGAATCTAAAGACCCAAAACCAGATAGAAATCAACAAAATCAACTAAGTTGACAATACTTTTCACGTTAGCTCATTATAGCAGTAGAAGATCTGGAAGAGATCTCATCACACCACCCTTTTTTTTAACTATGGCAAACGAAACTAGTAGTACTTAACAGAGATGCCCTAAATTTATATAGGAAGTTCTCATTTGGTAAGTCATAGCACTGTTACTTTCCACAAAATAAAATAATGAACTAAAGAAAGATAGCTTTCTGACTCACCTCCTTCCAAGGTCCTTCTGGAAGAAGAATGGGAGCAGCCGGTATGTAACTAGACGCTTGATTACCAGCCATTGATACAGCACAGATCCTCAAACCTCTTGGATAAGTACGAGACCAGCTAAAACTCTGCAGATAGAATGTATGAGAAATGGAACAATCACTTTCAATCCAAATGATGAACTATAAAGACATAAAAACTGTACTCTCCTAACAATTCTCGAAGCATAAGACATAATGAGAGTGTGACCTTTGGGCCGTTTGCAGAGTGGAACTGAAGAAAAACTTGCTGTGGAATACACGGATACATCTATGGTGTTGTCTCTGGTACGTAAATGTACAGCTTCAGTCTAAATTTGTTAGGGTTTCCAAAGTTCAAAATAATGTCAATCGCTAAGCTGAGCGAAGTGCGAAGTTAGCTGAACCGTAGTATCAGTCCCGGTCAATCTATTTGACTATTTCTATCTCAGTAGCCTCGGCGTCGGCCAGATGAAGCTCAACTGTTGTGAGTCCAACTAAGCGACGACGTTGGTTATGGCACTTGTGTTTTGATACCAGGGAGCACAGCCCAAAACAAGACAACAAAACAAGAACTTAGGGGTGTTTCATTCTAAAACTAGTTCTAGTTCTAGATAGTTGAACGTAAAACCACTGTTATTAAACTAAATAATTTTGAAATAGTTTAAAATCAAATTTAATTTGGTTTAAAATTAATTATAAATTAAATTTATTTGGTAAAACTTTCTTATAACTTTAAATGGTATAAAAAAATGAGAAAGCAAACTATAATCACAAAACATTTTTGTATAAAAAATTAATTACTATTTAAATAATAAATAAATATATTATTTATTAAAATTTAAAAAGCATTGTAAAATATTTTAAAAGTTAATTATATTATCTTTTTGCCTACATCAATTTTCAAATTGAATATTTTAAATAAGATCTAACCTCTCTTCTTCTAATTTAAAATTTCACATCAATAATTTTTTTTTTGTATTATATTATTCATTAAAGCCTTTCAAAAATTCAATCATCCCTATAAATATAATCAATATAAAAAATAAACTTTAATATATAAAGGGAAAGATTTGCCATTTGGATCTCATTAACAATCAAAAGAAAATATTATATATATTTATTATCTTGTATTCGAATAAAAATAAAATTATCAAAAGAATAAATATTAAACAATTATATAAATGTGACAAAACTTTAAATAGAAACAAAAAAAATTAAATAGTTATAAGGAACAAGAAGTTCTAATTTTTTTTAACTTGTAAAACCATTCTCCATGAATCCAAAATAGGAGAAAACAAGAATTTTTTTGATAGAGATAAAAACAAGAATAAAAAAAGATTTTGTGATTGAAAAAACTTACATTGGAGGCTTCTTTTGTTATGGAACGAATAAAGCATGCAAGAATAATTTTACAACAAAAAAAAATCATGAAAAAACTAGATAAAAAGAAAACTAACCTCAAATAAAGTTATTTAAAAAATTGTTTTCAATATAAGGATGTTAAGATAAAAATTATTTTTTAAAATATTAAGTAACTAACAAACATATAAAATTTAAAATTACCTGATTTTTAGACATCCACAAACAACTTTTGATGCAAAGATATAAACCTGGCCTTGGAGACCCTTGACACATCACCCAAAAGCAACAAAGAAATAACATAAGGAGGATCTTGGAAAGTATAGAAGTCCAGAGTAAGGTTAATATTCTTTGTCATTCAACCAACACAAGCATTATCTTCTCTGATGCATGCATTACCTCCCCTTCCCAATCAAGTTTTAGAATATTTAGAATAATTTGGATCAAGTAATTATTCTTAACATGTGTTTTAAACAAGTTCATAGTTAAAATTTTGGAGTCACACTCACCTCCCTGAAACTCAATTCCCAAGCTCTTTGAAGACCACCTCCCAGTATTCTGCAACAAAGGATGTGCGGTAGCCAAGAGGCTTAGCATAACCATAGAGCCATTTGTCAAAAAAGTCTCTTATCAAGCCACCATACACAGACTTGTTAGGAGTCAGATTTAGTAGCCCATCAGTATTCAGTTTCACCAAGAGGTTTAGGATAATCATATAGCCATTGTCAGAAGAGTATCTTATCAAGCCACCACACCCAAACTTGTTAGAGTCAGATTTAGCAGTCTATCAGTATTCAGTTTCACCCAATTCTCAATAGGAGGATTTCAAGAATTTTCAATTTCCTCCAAAGTCATATTTACCTGCTTCATTGGTTAAATTTGGTCTTTTCATTTAAAATATTAATTTTAATTTCCTATAAACTCAATTAAAATTTTTGCTGCATCAAAAACAAATATTTTAGTCTAGAATCTATTATTTAGGATCAAAATAATTCAAAGCCAACTAATTGAAACAAAAAGTTATATAAACTTTAAATTATATTTTAAATAACTGTTTATTTTCTATATTAACGAGAGATTTATGGTGCGTTTGAAGATTAAAAGGAGAAAAAATGTAATAAAAAAGACTGAAAGACGCCTCAAAAATACAAAACAAATAATGAACAGCCAAAAAGTATTAGAATACTTCGAAGGATTAACTACAACCTCTATTAATTAAAACTTCTAGATAAGCATAAGACTGACATAACAATTTCCTTGCTTCTTTCTCCATTCTCTACCTCCAAACATTAATTAGTTTGTTTTTGGTTTTAACGGTCAGAATTCCTATTTCAACGAGGAGATAGTATAAGACACAAGAAAAGTTTTTAATGTGTTTTGAGACTATACACCCAATAAAAGTTTTAATGGTTTTAAAGTGTCTTTGTATCAATAAGAATCAAAATATGGAGTTCTATAACTCGTAACTAAAACGACAATAGCCACATAAATGAATAGAAGAGGCAACCAATATGGCCGTTAGAAACAGTTCTATTATCAAGTTAAGCAAACGAAGGACTAATTCCCAATCTATATCAAAACAAAAATTCGTTGGAACAACAATGCCCAACGGCTGAAGTTCAATCATTATAACTCTATTACGAGTTTACAACTGAGCAATACAAAAAATTTCCAGCAATTGTAGTGTAACTGGTTTAAATGAATCAGTATTTCAATAACAATTCAAACACAATGACACGAAAGTAAGTTTCTTCAACAATCAACCACACCATCCAATCGTCTTGTTAACTGTGAAACCTGCTTCAGACTGTTGAGGCTGTGATTGCTGCTGAGGAGGTCTAGGCTCTCTTGGTTTAGCAGGATCCACAAAGATTACCCATCCATCCAAAAACTTGGCATTCATTCCTTCTCGGGCCTTTTCAGCTTCTTCTATGGAACCATAAGCTACAAAACCAAATCCCTTTGATCTTCCAGAGACTCTATCCGTTATGACCTTAGCTGTAGTATCATAACAATTGAAGGTCAAGAACAGAATACAGCTACCGAAGCAAAGATATTAGACTTGCACATGGAAGGAGGGAAAAAGAAAAAAAATAAAAAATAAATCTTGTTATCACCTTCAACCAGCTGCCCAAAAGGAGCAAATGCTTCCCTAAGTTTTTCATCTGTTGTCAGCCGTGAAAGACCTGTTCAGATACAAGAGACTGCATGTTATTCACATTGAAAAAGAAAAATATCATATTACATACGAAATATACTATGTAATCTACAATCTGCAAGGAGTAATACCGATTGAACTCATTTATCTAAAGATTTTATCCAACGATAGGATTTAAAACAATAGATGAATTGCAAGCACCAATTCAAATCAAACACTTAATATACAACACAGGGTGCAAAGAAAACAGTGACTGAGAGTGATATATGGCCATGGGATGGATCCCATCTTCTAAGGTTGTTTATTGCACACTAAAGACTTGGCAAATATTTTACTGATCACAGCATCAGAACATTAGGCCAGTCTGGCTTATATGCAGTAAAAGATGCATATTGTAATTTTTGCCCCATTTTTTTTTTCTTAGGAAAAATGAAATTCAACCATGACGAGTTTGACAATGGATATAAATTTGGCAAGTTATATTTATTAATTTCAGGGCATACATGAAAAGTAACTTAGTGACTATTTTACATTCTCTTACATTTCTCGCAAAGTGCCAATGAACAAAAGCTATAACTAAGAATTATGGAGAATGGAGCAGCAATCAAATTGGATAAATGATCTTCAGGATTTCTGGTTGTGTGATGCTCAAATAATGATACAAAAAAAATATCATTTCCAAACCAACAATTCATACAATCATATTCCCAGCCACCAATGTCTTATTCAGCGTCTACTAAACAATGACCAAAGGATATCACATTAGCCCTGTCATCTAAAAGCACCTGAACCAATAGTAAACAACTCACAAATCACAACACCTGGATCAATTCCCTAATCATGATAAGAGAGAAGTAAAAAACTTTAAATCTACACTAATGAAGCCAAGAAAAAGACCAACAGCAGCTTATTGCAACGAACCACGTATTAAAACCAGCATATCAATCATTTGTTATGATCTTAAAGGATGCTACGCCTACACCAGCCAAAGACCCATCACTAAGAAATCAGTTCATTTGGCCACGAAACTACCAAAAAACCTATCATACCAAAACGAATGAATGAAAAAAGGCGAACTTTCCATCCAACTCAAATAAAGCCTGCAAAAATTGTGTCGGTTATAAAATAACAGTAACTAAAAGTAAGGGGCTGTAAATCTAAAGCTCACCACTGATGAAGAGCTTCGGGGATGTAAGAGTTGAACTAAGACGAATCGAAGTGAGTTGGGAATGGAGAATTGACGAAGTAGCAGAGGACCCACGAAGAAGACGTCGAACTCCAGAGAAGAAAGCCATCTGAACGAGCTTCAAC
>JANHAO010004803.1:0-23677 GCA_026873985.1 Saraca asoca | reverse complement strand
CAAAAATAAAGAAAACACTTGTTTTCAAAATTTACATCCAAATAAGTTTTTTATTTTTTTGTTCTAAAAAAATAGTTTTTAAAAACTGTTTTTAAAAAATAATAAAACAAAAGTACCTGAAAACACTTTCAAATAGGCCCAAAACAATTGTGAGTAGTTCTTGTTTTGTTGTTTTTAAAACAGAAATTTTGAGAATTGTTTTTAAAAATTGATTACAAAAATAATCATCCAAGCAAAGTTTTTTTATTTTAAAAACATAAAAACAAAAAACTATCTTTGAAAATAGGTAACCAAACAGACCCATAATTTCTGTTTTGTCTTCCGAGAGGCAAAATGGTTGGGGATTTTCTTACCAGCCAAACAGATGAAGAAAGAAGAAAAAGGTAAAAAAAAAAAAAAAAAGGAAACGACCCAAGAAAATGATTTGTTACCTAAGAATGATAGTTTTTGGTTACTGTGATTGTTCAATTCCGAATGATCACATCAGGCCTTTCTCCATAATTTAATACAGGTCAAGAGGCAGAGTAACAATGATCTTACTCTGCTCTTCAAAAGACTTAACATCTCAGTTGACGAATGAAGATCACCATTTAAAAATTGTATTCTCTTCCTGATTTCTTTCTACCATCTCCTTCTTTCTTGGGCATCTCCTTTTTTGTAGCTCTCTTTCCCAGTTTGTTCCTCATAATGTTTTTCACGTCGTTGAATTGAGGCTTCCAGATGATTACGTTTTTGGAGCCTGCCATTTCAGCCATGCACTAAAAAACCAAAGGAGAGATGAATCAATAAACGCATAAGATATGTATAAATATTGGAGGGTAAAGGAAGGAATAGCATAATAACTTCCTCAAAGCAAGTGGCTTGATTTTAAGGAAAAATCATTTTTTAAGAGGTTTTCATTTTATTTTCTATTTAATAAAAAATTTATTTGATTAATGATATATGTGAAAGTTAAAATTTTCAAGAGTTGTGGTCAAATTTATTTCGGCGAGCAGTTAGAGTTTGTTGAACTCTAGCAGAAGTTAAACATACTAATTTTTAGAGTTTCATAAGGTAATTAAATTATACAATATATATCAATATTGTATCAGTTACCTGAATTACAACATAACTGCTGTGCTAATCCAATTTTTTTAAAGAAGAGTTGAGAACCTGTACTGTGTAGTTCCATCATTTCACATTTACCAGAAAACAAAAAATCCTTGCTTATAAGGAGGTACAAGAATGACATATTTTTCCCAAGTTCCAGTAGTTGAACGTAAGAGAAAGAAATGGAGACCGAAGCATCCTATAGTAGTGTAGATTTAGTTTGCATGCAAATTCTATCACTTTTTGCTACCAACAACTTATAATGGAAGAATACAGGTCTCAAAAAGCAGCAATGGCACGTTGCTAAACTAAGCAATACCATTTACTATGTTCACTTGCATTCTCTTTTACTATAAGCAATAACAATCGGGAGAGGGCTACAACCAGAATGGACTGGACGTCCCTACCTTCAGGGCAGGGGGTACATAACTACGAAGTTGAACCCCATTTAACTGTAACATACAACAGATCGTCACTTCATTCATCTACCAACAAGAATTGTCAGCAATCCATGACATACAGATTATAAAGAAAAACCAAATTTTGGTAGCTTAACATACCCGCCCTGCTACTTCCCTATTACATATTCCTCCCCTTCCACAGATATAGAATATCTAATAAGCCCGTGTCTTGTCATACTTAATCATGCAATCATTCGTGCCTCCTTACTTTCTGGGATCACAATGTCAAGTCTCATCATAGGCCTATATTCATCAGGGATTTTTGCACCCGCCTGCATGCACATTTCAACCACAGCTGGAGCCTTTCCATAAAATCTTTTCAGTGCACCCCTCAAGGGAGGTCCACCAGGATCTCTAACATGCCACACATAATTTGGAGGAAAAACTTCCTCCAAAGTGGCATCCTGCCAGCCATGCTTCCCATCTCTCCACTGGTGCTTGAAAGCTCCACAAAGCTTAGCATTGTGACCCCATGGTCCCACATGAACCTCTGAGCAGTAACCACATGCTTTAACAGTGTACTTCTTCATAAGCTTCCGGAGACCCCTTCTAACAGTTTGGTATGCTCCAATTGTTTCTTGTGCAATGCTAGGTACATCTGATAAAGGTGGCAGTGGAAATCGCTCACAAGCCCTGTAAGTATCAAAGTCAGAAAGAGTGGAGGGCTCTGCAGAGCGCCATGGCTTAGGTTCCTCCACTAGTCCACCTCTGTCAATTACTCTCTTCCCTAACATTCTTATGGGCTTGCTCCTTCGACGTGAAGGATATTCTGGTATATCCACACCAGCTTGTATGCATAGCTCCACAACAGCTGGAATCCGGTCATATTCAAACCTTGTTTCATGCTTAATGCGCACACCAAAAGGATCATAGAGATGATATGACTCAATGGGGACAAGGACATCATCAATGGAAGCCTTAACCCATGCATGGAAACTATGACGCTGCGAATTGGAAGGACCAAGGCAATCCTGTATCTGGTGGCCAGTCTGACCTATATGAATTTCTGAGCATTCACTGCAAAAATCAAACATTTGCTTATTGCATAAAATCTCTAATATTGAACTGTAAGGATTTAATTGCAGCAACAGCATTAAAAATAGGGGAAAAAAAAAAGTAGAGCAACCAGGTCATTCACCAGAAGACTTTTAGAGTTCTGAAACAATCTACCTACAGCCATGTACAGGAATTATGTGTAAGAGTTGCGCAAGACCTCTGATCAAAACCTTCCAAGCATCTAATACTTCATATGCGACAGGAATTAGGTCAGGAACAAGCAGTCCATTTTTTGGAGGTTCAAGGGGTCTCTCTATTCCCATTTGTGCAAGCTTTTTGTCCTTCCTTGCAGCTCGTCTGATTTCCTTAATGGGAATACAGTACGGTTTCTTCTTTTTCTTAGGTAACCTGGGCGGAAATTCAACATTTTGGGGTAGTTGTTTTTGTCTTCTCCAAGTTTGGTCGCCTTTGGGCTTTTGAGTAGCACAGAGGAGAGTTCCAGAGAATAATTGTCCGCACTTTTGTAATCGTTGACACCCTAACTGCAATAAAGATGAAATGTGAGTGTAGGTTTCAACCAGCAACACAGCTATTGTGAAGATAGAGTGGAGGATTAAATTATATTTGGACTGTGCAAACTAATGGGACATTTTACAGGACTTTTTATCCATTGAACCAAGCAAACTTCTGGGACATTCTAAAAGGAATAGTAAAGAACAATTACAAGGTGAAGGAACACAAAAATCTTAGCATGCATACTATCTTAGAGAAATTTTAATATTCCATATCACTTCACATGAACACTGTAATAGAAAAAGGTAGCGTTGAGATGAGACTAATCTAAAAGACTTAATAAGACACCTGTAGATGGCAACTCATAGATCCTCTTTCAGTTTACACAATAGAGAAAGCAAGCCAACAAAAAAGTATTGACACTATAACTGATTAACGTCAACATTCAGGTGTGCAATTTTTGTTTCTGGTAGTAGTTGCTTCCAGAAGCTTGTATACCAAAATTTCATCACAAAAAATGCAATGGTCCTAGAAGATTATCTTAGTAATATCTACAATAAACTTATATCTGAAATAGTTCATTAAAGAAAATAAAAAGAACTTAGGACCTTAAAATCAATAGTATAAGAACTAGAAGCAGAAAGCTGTGGCCCCATTAACTCCACGATGCCTGGGAAAACACCTGCAGTCAAACCTCAAAGTAAATCTCATGAAGTCCGATAGTTACATAAACAAAAAAGCTTTAAAGAAAAAGTAACTCACCCTTATAAGATGAATCCCGTAATGCACAACAAACAACAGGCAGCTTCAGAAGCATCAATATAGTGGAGTATTCTGCGTACATATGCTCCTTTTAAATCAGAGCCATGCAGAGAGAGATGTCAGTCCCTAAGCAAATGACAGGGTAATGTTATCCAATTATTAAAATGGAATTGTAGAGCCAAAACAATATTCAACAACTTGGACTAACGGCAAGTTTATACCTGGTTAGATGAAAACAGAATCTCAAATAGGCAGAACACCTAATAAAACGCACATTTTTTCTTCCTCTGTTATAAATGAGGAGACATCATGCCAAATCATACATAAGAAAAAAATAATATAATTACACATATAACAATAACGTCAGTACAGAAGTATTCAGTACTATGAGAGAGTGCAAAGTTTATCTTTCAGGATTTTAAGTTGACCTCCTTCCAAAGACCAGCCATTATACAAACATGTTATGTGCGTTACTGAAAAATGCATGATATTGTCCACGTAGAAACAGATGTACAGCCACGTTAGTACTTCGTTACGAACAACTACTAGAAATTAATCAAAGATAGCCTTTTTTTTTTCAACCAGAAAAACGTGAATACACAAAAGAGTGGAAGAGAGGAATTTCAATGCGAAGAAAAATCGCATCCAGAGAGGCAAAAAGAGAACCTGCATGAACCCAGAGCTCTAAACCGCGTTCCAATGCCAAGGTAC
Organism: Saraca asoca; assembly: GCA_026873985.1. NCBI lineage: Eukaryota > Viridiplantae > Streptophyta > Magnoliopsida > Fabales > Fabaceae > Saraca > Saraca asoca. Next base: position 19,145 of record JANHAO010004803.1, on the reverse strand, counting down.
ACCAACGGCAAAGTGATTGGTGGGCGAAGAGGGACCGGAACGAAGAGTGGATGAAACGCGAAGAGTAAATCTGAAATGAAGGATTCAATTTGAGGGTGGAAGGAGGAGCTGTATTCTATAACCGCAACGTTCTACCAACGGAGAAATGAGGACCAGAGGACTTGCATCTGAGACAGAGAGGGTAAAGGTCTGAAGCCCCAATTGACTCGGAAGCACCAAACTGAAGTCGGCGATTAAAGATAATGAAAAGAAAAATGTGCGGGGAAATTTTGTCACAAATTTTGGCGAGTAATAATATTGGTATATAAATTTTAAAATTTTACAAGTTACTCTTAAAATTTTTTTTTTTTAAAAAAGGGGGCCCACACACACACACACGCACACACACGAACTGCTCGTAATCCAATCTTCATTTTTCTTACTTGCAAGATAGTCACCACTTACAACTAAATGAATTGAAAGGAAAAAAAAAAAGGTTTCCAGTAAAAGGACACCAGTAATTTTATTAATATTATGTTTCCAGAAGAAATAAAATCATCTCCATGCAAGTCAAATAAAAACTTGAAAGGTTTTATATCATTTTTAAAATCCGTATATATAAAGTAAAAAAAGAAGAAAATTTTACAAAATATATAAAATGATGTGAATTCAATTTAGTAAAATCTAAAAATCGTATCTTAAATTTTAGAAATAATTTCCAATACTAAAATCTTTGATCTTCTTCAATTTTTTTAAGAATTCTAACATAAAATTTGTGTTTTTCTATCAAAAAAGATAACTTAATACAAAAGAAATGAAGATTAAGGAGTCATTTGATTCACAAAAAGTATATTCTTACGAGAAATTGAACTTTCTAAAAAATAATTTAATGTGTAAATTTTCAAAAAAATACTGAAAACTACTTGATTGATACTAAAGAAGTAGATTCATATATGGAATTTTGTTCAACTATAAAATTTTTAAAAAGTATTATTAAAATTATTATAATGTCCTATAAAAAATTTGTACTCTTTTACTAAAATATTATGTAAATTTTTAAAAGAGTATTTTTGTCATTATTTAAAATTTACAATGATGGTTTTATATTTTGTTTTATTAAAAGTACAAAAAATAGAACTTAACTATAGAGATTAAGTAAATAATTTTTTATACTTTATGAAAAGTAGAATTTTCTCATTTTTTTGAGTTAATAACCAATTAAATAATTCAAGTATTTTCTACTTCTCAAAGAGTTATATTTCCTGTGGAACTTTATGTGAATCAAATAATTTCTAAAGGTCTATCTGGAAGTTATAAATGACTTATGTATGTCAAGTCCATCACTTTTAACATTAACATAAATATTTTCACTTTTTTAAAAAATTTAGAGAATATTATATAGGATTTTAAAATTTATATATCATTTTTATCATTCGTTCAAATATGAAAAATTGAACTTTCTAAAAAGTAAATTCATGTGTAAACTTCCTATGAAATACTAAAAATTACTTGATTGATACTAAGAAAGTAAAACTTCTCAAAAAGTAAATTATCATATAGTGTTTAGTTCAACTATAAACTTTTCAAGAAGTATCATCAAAGTAATTATAATATCCTACAAAAAAAGTTCTGCTATTTTATCAAAATATTATGTAAATTTTTAAAAGGATATTCCATTATTTAAAATTTATAAGGATGATTTTATATTTTATTTTATTAAAAGTATAAGAAGTAAAACTTATTTAAAGGGATTGAATAAATAACTTTCTATATTTTGTGGGAAGTAAAATTTTCTTATTTTTTAAATTAATGATCAATTAAATAATTCAAGTATTTTCTACTTACTAAATAATTATGTTTTTATGGATCTTTACTTAAATCAAATGACTTCTAATAATCTGTCTAAAATTATGAGCGGCTCATGTATATCAGGTACTTTACTTCACTTTTTTAAAAATTTAGAGAGTATTACATAGGATTTTAAAAGTTATATATTATTTTTCTCGTTTGATCAAACTTGAAAAGATAGTTGGTTCTCTCCAAAATGAAAATACTTCGTCCGAGTCCAAACTACCCGGAGAAAATATATATTCATGTATATGGACACGAACAAAGAGAAAAATACAACCATCAAATATACAAAAATTACACTTCCTGAGAAAAGTTAAAATAGCTAATAGCCGTTTCTCCACTGATTAAAATATCAGTTTTCGCCACACACACCTAATTTATTATAAAAACAATTTGAAAAAAAAAAAACCATCTAATCTAATTATTTTAAACTGTCAAGTTTTTTTTTTAATACAAATTGTGAAATTCTCCTTCGTAATATCTATTTTAATTATCAAGGTAGTCACATGAATTTGTTGTTTTTTTAATTCTATTTGAAATTTTAAAAATGAAGTAAAACAGGAATCCAATTTAGCAGTATGTAAGAATTTGTTTCTTTGCTCATCTTGACAATAAAAGAAAGCCATGACTTGGAGTATATATACAAGTTTTTAAAATTAAATTAATATGTGATGTGACCGAGTGATAGTTTTACTTTGTTGGCATATAAAAAAAAATTTGGAAAAAGATTTCAATATGATTAATAAAATCAAAATAATATGTTCATGTAAAAAACTAAGATAACAAAGTGCTAATTTCGAAGGATTGGTTGGGTAGTTAAAATGTACATATGTTAATATTATCATCTATGATCAAATCATTTTTTTTTAAAATAAAATCCTCTAGTTTAAGAAAACAATCTTCAATTTAACAAAAAGGAGGTAACATGATAATTTTGTTTTCAGAAAAAAGTAACAAATAGGAAACATAGATTTCATTGTATCAATAAATTTCACAAATATTAAGCCTACGTTCTTAAAGATATATTATAATTGATACATACAAAATTTTCTTGAAATGTATTTTGTATGACAATTAATAAATTATAATGATTATTAACTGATTGCAACAACTGATATATCAACTTATTTGATTAACTAATAATATTAACTATTTACATAAAAATATTTAATAAAATTAATTATTTATATGCATTCATTTACTTTAATAATATTTCAGAATTTGATATATTATTTATCAAATTAATTTTTTTTAAAAAAATATATCATTATAATTTATTATTTATTATATTTTAAAAAAATAAATAATTATAATTTATTATTCTTATTGGATATTCTTTTAAAAAATAAATAAATATAAATTGACTTGATCAAATACCTAAAATTTTTTAAATTAACTAAAAGTTATTAAAAAAAGCTGATTACCAAACACTGCTATAATCTACAATCTAGAGTTAAGCACAAGGACATGACACCAAGTCAAATCATTTTTTAAATCAATTATTCTCCACCAATAAATTACTCTCTCAAAAAAACACCAAAGGCTATTTCACTGTTGAAGCCACTGGCCTTTCAACGGAGAGGAAAGGAGCAAAATAAAATAAATAGCAAGGCGTTCAAAACCTAAACATCTTTTTGTAAACTTTTGGTACCAACCGACATGTCAATGAAATTCTAGTGGATTTTCTTTGTATATTCTTATACTCTCCCGTTCCCATTGTTTCCACCTCTTCTGATGATTCGTTGTGTCAACGCCTCAGTTTCATTTACAGCCTGAAAAAGATGAATTTGGAAGAATGAGAATGGACGTGCCAAAGAATTCAGTATGAGTTGATTCAGGCATAAAAAATAACTTGGTTTTTCAAGCCAGTTTTATTTGTTTGGAAGCAGAGTAAACCTTACCCCGTCATAGCAATGTACTGAATTATCTTCTATACCATGCAAGTAATCTGCAAAGGCACCAACGTTTCTAAAATATTAGTAAAGTGACTGAAGACATAACACTAATGTTTCTAAAGGCATATTGTAGAAGTTGAGGATAACAACCTGAGTATGCCTTATCCTTGAAGATCAACAAACTCCGAGGCATCAATAGGACAGTAAAAGGGCGGTGATCATCAAGCCCCTTATCTTCCCCGATCTCCAAAGTTGTTTCATCAGAATCTTTGTCAGTGGCATCATGGGGATACAATTTAAATCTGGAATGGGGAGTAAAATTCATGACAACAGGAGATCCAATTGAAAGAATTGCTACGACTGGATAATAGGCAGGCCCATCCTGATGTGGCTGAAGAAAGATAATTGCGTTAAAGTCTAAGGAGGAGGGGGTCATTGAACAAAAATGCTGCCTTTAGTAGGCAGAATAAAAAGATGAGTATTTCATTCTATCAAAACCCAAAACAATAACAAGTGTGACAATGCACTCCAGAGCAAGTTGTTACAAAAGCATTCATTGCCAAATAAAAAGAAAGGGGAAGTACAATAGAATGACTAGAAGCAGGGATAAGGGTAATTGCATACCATTATGCCTTGGTCAGGAAGGTATTCATTAATGAGAACGTGATTGATTGCTGATGGGAATAACCCTGATTCCTCATATATTTTTTGTGTAACATTTGTTAGCCATGGAGGCACTGGAACAGAGAGAGAAATTGCTATATTAGCAGCATACTGAGTAAAAGTATTAAAATTAAGTTGCTAGCAGCCAATATAAATCTTATTATTTCTTCCTCTTTTGATATTACTATCACCTTAAAATGATACATTATCCTGATACCTCAAAAACAACCACTTTTTGTTAGAAAGATCAGAGAAGATACAAACCCATAAAGGCAGCACAACTATAATCCCATATTAGAATTAAAATAGATATTTAATGACTGAAAGAATTAAAAGTAAATTGACAATGACCCTAGAATGACATTACTATTTCAGATGTCACAAATCATCTAGTACTAGTTAAGCCAGGTAGAAAAAGGTAAAAATACAAGTAACGTTCTCATTATTGTCATTAAAATGAATCTGACATGCATGAAGTCCTTTTCATTGTTCAAAAGAATCAAAACCAACAAAATGCAGATTGGGGAAAGAACTCCCAGAAAGTGGCAGTTTTTTTTTTTTTATATAGAAAAAAGCAGCAGTTTAAAATTTGAAGTGGATGACATCATATGATACGGCACAGATTGCAAAATCAGAATTAAAAAACAGTACAGAATTTCTCACTTACAATCTTGAGGTAAAAGGCCCTTCTCATGGACAACACCACCTGTCAGTGAACATTGACCAAGAAAAACAAATTGGCATCAATGAGAAGGAAACCATGCACTCCAACTTTGCTAAATTTATTGATCTGGTTGTTTGTACGTGAAACAAAATCAAAAGCTAACAAATGAACACATTCTTGACAATTATATAATCATGTTCGAGTTACTCAAGGTTATACCTAACCCAACCCATTAAAAAGAGGAACCTAGACTAAATTATGTATGAGGAAAGTTCAGCTCCTCACTTCATTTTTTTTCAATTATACTCAATCTCATAATTAAATTCCTTATGAATTGTGATAAAAAAAAATGGCATACACTTGATAAGTTACCATGGAGAAATGCTCCAATTTTTAGTCCACTCCAATTTTCATGGAATGTGGGGATCTCATTGTTATTCATTCAGATTCCAGGGAATCACCTGGTCTGCACTTAGTATATTCTATAGGAAAATAAGTATAAAACACAAAAGTTTAACCTACCCCAATTCTGTAGCCTTCTATTCTTCAATGACTTCCACTTCAATGTAGGGGCTCCATAAATCTGAAAAGCAGCAGCAAACCAATTTTAAAAAGGTCAACAGCTTAAGGCACATTAACTAGTACAGTGAGAATCAGAATGTGATAGCTACATTGTTCAGAAGGGAGGTTTGTTCATGATCTGTGATGAAATCAGGTATGTACATTAGGGTGGGCAGAGAGCCAACTTTGTAATCGCTCAATTTCTGTTTGCCTTCCATCACTCTGCTTAATCCAGATTTCCTTGTTAGCTGAAATTATCATCTCAGGGAATCAGAATTAAGAACAGAAGAGACAACTATTTTGCCTTTAATCTGCAAAACATCCCCTTACAAATAGATTTGGCTTTGTTTCATCTCAACTTCATGGAAATTTAATCAATAACCATCTAAAGTAACTCACCTCATGACCCAAGAAAATTTAAATCATAGCCATGTAGAGAGGGAAGAAAAAATATAATGTCAATCCCAAAGCAAATGGCAGGGTAATGTTATCCAATTATTAATATGGTCTTGTAGAGCCAAAACAATATTCAACAACTTGGACAAACGGCCAAGTTTATGCCTGGTTAGATGAAAACATAGAATCTCAAATAGGCAGAACACCTAATAAAACGCCCATTTTTTCTTCCTCTAAAAGGAAACGTCAAGCCAAATCATACAGTAAGAAAAAAATAATATAATCACACATATAACAATAAATTCAGGACAGAAGTATTCAGTACTATGAGCGAGTGTAAAAGTTTATCTTTCACGATTAGTTGGCCTCCTTCCAAGGACCAGGCCAATATACAAACATGTTATGTGCGTTACTTAAAAATGCATGATGTAGACCACATAAAAACAGATGTGCAGCCACATTAGCACTGCGTTATGAACAATCTACTAGAAATTAATCAAAGACAGCCCTTTTTTTTTTCAAACAAAATTCTAACAACAGAGAGAGATAGCACATACGCTTCAAACTAGCTGTAACCCAGCAGTGGAAGATTATGCTCTTTTCAAATTAAGCGAGAATATAGATTAATTATGGCAAGTCCTGGTACAGCCAATCAATGGAGAAAAGAGAAGCCCAAAGGTACAGCATAAAGGAGCTACGGAGTATGCCCTGCTTTCTTCGCCAAGTGCTTGTGGCCGTGTATTAGCTTGAAAAGGCACGGCGCACGCTGCAACTTGCATTTATACATAAAATACTTCCTATAAAAAAATGAAAAAAAAAAAAGAGAGATAACAAGTGCCGTTTCTTTTATCAGAAAATACTTTTTTAAAAAAATTTTATAATATGTGTATTTGAGATGATTAATAAAATAATTTATGATATTATAAGATCAATAAATATTTAAATAATAATAATAATTTTATATTCTAAAAATTCTCTGAATAAGTGAATATTGATAAAATATCCTTATTAGTGATTAGATGATGATAAAAGATTTTTATATTATATGTATTACAGATAATTAATAAAATAATTTATGATATTATAAGATCAATAAATATTTAAATAATAATAATAATTTTATACTCTAGAAATTCTCTGAATAAGTGAATATTGATAAAGTACCCTTATCAGTGATACGGTGATGATAATTTTTTTTAAAATTATGAATTTCTTTTAAAAGTATGACTTACATATAAATATATGAATAATGATTGAGTTAATAAATGTTCTCTTAAATGATAAGTTAGTTTATTTCTAATATTTTTTGTGATGGAATTTAAATTTAGAGAAACATCTAGTAAAATTTTATTTTTCATTGAATACAAACATCACACTTGAGAATGGCTTTTGAACTAGGATCTGTTTATACTCTGGATTTGGTCTAATCCATGTCCTAGCTTAGCTTAGGTCCCTTGCTCAATATGGATTATCAATCACAAAACGTTTGTCATCTCATTTTCAGATTTTTAACAGAAACATGTATTTCAGATTTACTCAAAAACACAAGCATTCACAGACAAGATATCAAATTCTTAAGGCTTTGGCTGCAAGACTGATGGAGGATGCTGGAGGAATGCCCTGTTGATTGGTGAAAACGTTATTTGGATCAATTAAAGTCTTGGCCTTAACCAATCTGTCATAGTTATTCAAGAAGTACTTTTCACCCCAAACCCTAGCATCTTCCACAGCTTCCCCTGTGTTAGCACTGTTGTTTATCAGTTCCATCACTCCAATATCAAAGTCTATGTAATTAACATATGCAGCTCTTGGACCCCACGAAACAAAGGGTGTCATTGAATCATATAACTCTCTTATCCAATCAATGTAATCACTGCCATTATTCTTATCTGCTTCTTTCCAATATATCAAGTACTGAATTGTGAACAAATTGCCTTTTCTGTGGGGAAAAGCAATGGCATCACTACTTATTCTATGCATCATCCCACCATAAGGGTCCAAAACCACATACCCTTTAGGCTCCTTCACAAGAATTTCCACCGCAGCTTCAATTCCCTTCAAAGGAATTGGGCTTCTCACAAAGTCTGATTTAGCCTTGAAATATTCCTTGTCTTGAAGATATCTATCCTTCAAGTCAGAGACTTTGGCTCCATCACTTAGGCCAGAGAAGAAAACAATTGACTCAATCCAAGTCATTTCTTTACATTCTTCTTCCTCAACACCCAGCTCAGAAAATTCCTGGTTTAAAATAGATATGGCCTTTGTTCTAGGCCCCAGAAAGAATCCTTTAAATGTTGCTGATATGCCTATAATTTTAGTTTCAGGCAAACCAGAACCAACAAAGCATGACAGATAAAAGTCATCTTCCAAATTTGGTGCTACATATTGCCATTTGTTCACTAACTTTGCAACATGACTTTTTGTACCTGTTCTAGAGAAAATACAACTAGTTACAGTTTCTGGCACTTTCACCAATTGAATTTTCCAGGCAAATATGATCCCCCAAAGACCACCTCCACCCCCTCTAATAGCCCAAAACACATCTTCTCCCATGGTTTTTCTGTCTAATATTTCTCCCTTTGCATCAACAATTATTGCATCTACAACATTATCTGCTGCAAGTCCATATTTTCTTGACAATAAACCAAATCCACCACCACCAATATGCCCACCAACTCCTACAGTCGGACATGATCCGGCTGTGAACCCGTGAACATTGCTTGCCTGAGAAATTGAATAGTAAGTCTGCCCAAGTGTTGCACCGCCTTCAACCCAGGCGGTTTGTGTCTCCATATCCACCAAAACATGGTTTAAATTCATCAAGTCAATGATGACAAATGGTATTCCTTCACTAACAACAGAGGAAGTCCCTTCATAGCTATGTCCACCACATCTTACTCTAATTTCCAAGGAGAATTCTCTAGAACATGCAACACTGTTCTGCAGCTGTTCCAAATTATCTGGTAGTATGATTGCTATTGGCTTAGGAATCACGGGTCCTGTGAAACGGAGATTTTGAATGGAAAAATTGAGGATTCTGAAGTAATTATATGCAGAGGAATGATCATGGTCTGTGCCCGGGAAGGTGGTGAAGTTGCTGATGTTGTGAAGAGTCAAGCAGGAAGTGAAGTCAGTGAGTGAAGCAGATGAACAAAGAGGAACAGCAAAGGACAGAAGGAGCCAAAATACAAGGTTGTGACATTTTAGGGCCATGGACATGGCTTAGAACCTTCAACTTTGAATTTGGCAAGAAAGCTGCTGTGTAATTGGCTAAGGAGAGATGGAGTTTAAGTACAGTAGAGAAGAAGAATAAGATGGATTGTTGAGGACAAAATGGATATAGAAAAGAGAGTGAGTGGTGGATAAGTGAAGCCGGCCATAGTTTAATATTTAGGAAATTGGAAGTTTAGCAAGGTGAGCAAGTACTACATACTTGTAAGGAATCAGACTTCCTTTGTAAAATGACAAAATTAATTGGCAGATGGCATGAGGCATAGGCAAAACTTACGTAACTAGCAGACATTTATTTTGCCGGCTGATTGAGGAAATTTAGGGACAAAAATTGCAATGGCCTGCTCTCTTTTTCATTCAATTGATATTTAGTAGTGGAGGATGACTTGGGCTCTATCTGTCAAAAAATACAAAATCATATGCATGTAAGTATGTAATTATTTTGTCAATTGAGTATTGTAAGTCCAGCATTTTTCAATGAAAGAAAGAAATCTTGAACACTTGATACATAATAAATGGCATATACTTCTGCATATATGTATATAAAAGAAAAGATTACAAGCTAAATAAAGAAAGTCTAAAAAACTTAACTCATTTAAGTTGTGATATTTCTAAAACTATATTGTTATCATAAATTTGAATGCAAATTCCTTTGTCTAATTAATTTGTTACTTCACGTCTCTGCCATTCCTTGTCATTTAATGCTATTTGCTTAATTAAATTATGCATAAAACCTCAGAGATCCTTGAATTCGTTGATTGCACACACATGAATACAAAACTAGGAACAAGACAAAGCTCGGTTTGATTGGGCAAAGGTTTGTCAGGCAATGCTATCTGGTATGTATCTAACACTATGATATGCAATGCCAGAGCAGTGATCTCATCAATCAATCATAATATTATGATCCTGAGTTGAGGCCTGCAGACCATATTCATATATTGGTCAAAGAGGGAAGCTTTAACCCACCAAAGAACTAAGAAACATCTAATTTCTAAATCATATCAAATACCTTTAAACTATAACTTCAACAATACGTTAAAATTGTTGGACAGAAATTATTACTCAACAATGGAGTCTATATAATAGGATATAAGAGATATTCCTTTCAATAATATAGATTTAGTAGGGCTACTTACATTTTTCTTCGGTCACACCTCTGTATATAATACAATTTAAATTAATAAAGCAACTTGTCTATTTTAAAATAACTGAAGTTACATTTGTTTTATAAAAAATATCTTCCATTAAAAATTTCATTTATTGATATATAAAGGATTTTTATACTACATTTGTATGTTGTTACTAATAAAATAATAAATGATAGTGAAAGAAAATAATTTTTACTTTAAAATAATAGATATTAATTTTTGCTTCATTTTTCATATGTAACATTAAGTAAATAAAATATTTTTTATAATTATAAAAATAAATAATTGAAATTATTTGTATGAAATATTTGTTCCAAGAATCATCACAGCCCCCAAATCATCATGGAGAAGGGGAATACATTCATATAGCTTTGTATATTTTATGTGTAGCTTTTATATATTACACAAAAAAAAAATTTAACATGTTTTGTGACGAAAATTTTATATTAATAAGAATAAATATTTTCATTTATTAACCATGTATGTTATAATCTCTTGTATTACACATAGAAAATGTAGATTCTATTAAAATTAAGGAAGGCAAACTATCATGATCTATAATTTAGAGACGAATTTAGATAGAAATCATAATTACACAATTTATGATGACAAAACTAATAGCCACGTCCGCCTTTAGGTCCTATGGGCAGGACAACGGTAGGTGCCGTTCGGGTTTCATTTTGGGGACTCTTGTAGTTGGTGCTGGAAACTCCGGAATCAGAAGCGTAGCTCCTTCCGCTGAACCCAATCGCGAAAGATGAGCGGCAGAGACGACCCTGAAGAGAAGGGTTTGCTCTGGAAGCTTCCGGTGATCAAATCCACGGATTTAGGTAAGCTGGGCCCCGCCTTTGGAGTTGGCGCTGGCTGTGGTGTTGGTTTCGGCGTCGGCCTTCTCGGAGGTACATTTTCTAGTCAACCAAACACACTGCTAGCAACGGGCTTTATTGTAAACTCTCAATTAAACTCAGAGTTGAAATTTTGAGTTGGTTGTGAAATTTCCTATTACTCTAACCTTTGTGAATTTTATTTGGTTGGAAGTGAGATATATTTGCCTTTGTCTGGCTTATTTATTTCCTTGTTGTACTCAAGTTATGGCTCCTTTAAATTTCAGTGGCTGAACACCTTTGTGTTTTTACTTGTAACTGCGCATTAGGAGTACGTTCTGAAACTGATTTTGATGAAAAATGGGTGTTATTGCTTGATTTGAACTCTGTGCATCCAGTGTAGTAATTAAAGGCTAGCAATCTGTTTATCAATATAAGAAGTCCGAGTCTTGAAGATAATTGGGTCGTGGAACACTGGGACCGAACTTAATCAGCTTTCAGTTTGTGCATGGTCTTCTTTAGGTCGCATGCTCTAATTATGAGGGCCTCGCTGAAACATAATTTTATGAGAACCTTACTGGATTTGTATATACGTTTTTGCTAGAAGCCAAACCAGATCTGTGTCATTGTCAGGATTACTGTCTGTAACGCTTGTTATGTAACTTGTAACTGTATCGAGTGAGAGAGTTCATTCTATTGTGTACTTTCCGAGAATGTATCTAGAATAGAAGGAAATTGAGAAGCAATTTGGTTTTCATAATTTCTTTTCCACCTTTCTCGAAGTCTTCCACATGAATGTGCTTTATGATAGCTAGGCAATGTAGTTTTTGTTGTCATTTGGCTATGCTCAGGAGTGAAGGCACTTCTCTGTATATCTTTTTTTTGCCTCAGTAAATCTTATTCGAGATGGTTTTCTGACTGCAGGGGTGGGTTTGGGTCCTGGAATTCCGGGCTTTCAAGTTGGTTTTGGATTTGGTGCTGGTTGTGGAGTTGGTTTAGGATTTGGCTATGGTGCGGGGAAGGGAATTGCCCAAGATGACAAAAGGAGATACTCTAATGTTGGACATCTCTTACAGGGATCTGGAAATATCCCTTCCCAGTGAGTACATGTTCGATTATTTACCTTTGTTAATGCTATAAGGAATTTGTTTACCTTTGTTGATGACTTGATGTAGGTATCCTCATTCTGGTGAACTCTCTTTTCACTCATCAATTTTCTTGTTCTACTGATAACTGTTCTAACTAGACATTCTATTTTATTTGCCAATATATTGTTACTGTAAAGTGTCAAGCTAAAATCTTCGCATAGGATTACCAGACATGAGCCACCCGTGCCATGCAGGGATTAGTTTCATCAGTTTTTGGTGATATGAAGAGTTTAATTCACCATTCGAAGAATTTGAATGCCTTGAGTTTTGTTGCATCATAAGATTAAGATATTTTTGTCTCTGAATATTCAATGTTTAATATAATATAGAGCTCTACCATGATGCAGATACAGTGGAGTTTGGTAACTAACCAAATAAGTTATACTTGCGAAAGTATCCTATATCATCAGAAGCTGTGTATCTAAAATTGTTGTGTGATGGGTTTCAAGTTTCACTGGATCTTCTATTTATAGATTTTGAATACTTTGCTTGTTGCTATCAGGGACGAAATTACTGCTCTTGTGGATGACCTTGTCATTAACACCAAAAAGCTTCTCAAAGCAACCACGAAAGAAATTGACAAGTGGAGAAGATGAATGGAATGACTTCAATTCTTTTGTTTAAATTCTGTATAAACTAAGATATGTCTCTCAATTACAGTTTTCTTTATATCTATCAAATTAATGTGCAATTATAGTATGATTTGGGTTTCATTACGAGTGTTTACCACAACCCTTTAACTCAGGAGCAGACAGGATTATCTCTGATAGTTGTGTGTTACGGCACTAAAATTCAAGAGAAATATTGGTTTCACAACTATATGTAAACTACCACATTACACGTATAGAATCACTACAAACATGTCTCATGTTTAAGTGGAAACGGGGGATAGATATGACTAATGAGAGTGGGGCTCCAATGTGAGCTACAATGGCAAGTGAAGTTGGGAGTTCAGCATACTGATATACACGGCTGCTCTGACGAACACTGTGATTTGCAAAAACCGTAATAGCATTTTTCATTGTTTAACACATCCAGAGTCTCCTTCCTTACGATGCAACATATCATGTGGCAGAAAATAACGAAAAGAAATGCATAAACAGGTGCATGTTGCCTGTACGGTGAAGAAGGGCATGACCATGAGAGTAGGATAAAACAAGCAATCCATGACATCATAGCATCCCACGTCAGCACCGTCATCACCCACGTATCGCAGCTTACCCTATCAAATCCAAGCATTGGATTACACATCTTCCATGCTGACCAATCAAAGCCCATGAGCAGGAATCCTACGTGGCAAGTCCACATCCATCAAAACCATGCAGATAGCATCTCTCCCTTCTCAGCCTTTCATCCTTCATCGTCATCACTGGCTATCAATCTTCCCCTCACTTTCTGAGCCTTCCAACAATGGCTTCCCTTGCCGCCTCCACCGCGGCTACCTCCCTTGGCATGTCGGAAATGCTTGGAAACCCTCTTGACTTCAGTGGCGCCACCAGATCAGCTCCGTCATCCTCCAGCCCCGCTTCCTTCAAGACTGTTGCTCTTTTTGGCAAAAAGAAGGCAGCACCACCACCCCCGAAGCAAAAGGCTGCCGCTGTGGCTCCGGCCAACGACGAACTCGCCAAGTGGTATGGTAAGTCTGTCGCCGTCAACTTATTTGCTTTGCTCTTGCGCTGTAGTCTAAATGAAGAGTTTGAAAGTTGGAAGTTGGAACTGATAATTAAAGGCTACTTGCTTTGGTGGCAGGTCCTGACAGAAGGATCTTCTTGCCGGAGGGTCTCTTGGACCGATCAGAGATCCCGGAATACTTGACCGGAGAAGTTCCTGGAGAGTATGTGTCTTTCATTTCGTAACCCACATTGATACGTGAATTATTAAAAGTCCTCGAAGTTTAGAAAAATTATTGTTCTTTTGCTTAATTTGTTACTCTGTGTCCATGCAGTTATGGTTATGACCCATTTGGTCTGAGCTAGAAGCCAGAGGATTTTGCCAAGTATGTCGCTCTCCCAAACTAAATTTCTGTTTTTTGTTTTTTTTTAAGTTGATTTTTTAATTTTATGTTAATGTCCAATAATTTGTCGGAGTAATATTGTGTGTCCTTTGAATGCAGATATCAGGCTTATGAACTGATTCATGCTAGATGGGCAATGCTTGGTGCTGCTGGATTCATCATCCCAGAGGCCTTTAATAAATTTGGTGCTAACTGTGGTCCTGAGGCTGTTTGGTTCAAGGTTTGCAAAATTATGAACTGCCATTAATATTGTTTTGTCCCTCTCAACAATTTATATAGTTCCACTTTCTACTGCTATAGTAAGCCAGTTTTTGGGGTCACAACCCGCAAATATCCCAAAATACATACTGATAAGGGTTGAGTATTTATTTTTATTATCTTTAATTATGCCAATGATATGGTAGAACCAAAACTTAGTGATGTTTATTGGCTGCTCATAATAATTAATTCTTGCATTATCATTTTTTAAATGGTCAGGGAGGGTTTGTGATGACTATACTAACTGCACTAGGAAGTCAGATAATGTGGGAAGTGTTATTTATTTTGTAAACTCATTCTGCCAATACAGAGAGTATGGCTCTTGTGGAGTACTTTTGAGATTGTAGTATTTAGAATAAGTTGATGATATTTTCCTTTTGTCAAATGAATGCAGACAGGAGCTCTTCTTCTTGATGGGGGCACGCTGAACTACTTCGGGAAACCCATCCCAATCAACCTTATTGTTGCAGTTGTTGCTGAGATTGTTCTTGTGGGTGGTGCTGAGTACTACAGAATTACAAATGGCCTGGTATTAACATTTCCTTTTTTTTAAGTCTTCTATCCATGAACTTTGAAACTCGAAAGAAATTATACTTTAATGAACATCTCATTTATGAATTAAGTTTACTAACATGTTCATAAAATTTAAAAGCTTGCTTTTGTAACAAACTTGGCGTCATGCTGTGAAAAACTTCCTCGTAGATCACTTAAGCCAGCCAAGTGTGGATGGCCTACTTTTGATTCATTTGAGGAAATGGATTGATTGAAATGCTTTCAAGCTGATCCAAACACCACCTGACCATTAAAAAAAAAAATCGAATTTATAACTCGAAAGAAGTTATTTAACAAGGGAAAGAGAATCATAAATATATTCATAAAATTTAAAGGTTCTTGTGTGAAAATTCAATTATTATTGATTTTATTGTAAAATGTTCTCATTGTGGGATTTTGAGGACAAACTTCACCCAGGTGGTCCATTTGACCCACTGGGGTTAGCAAAGGATCCAGACCAGGCTGCATTGCTAAAAGTGAAGAAGATTAAGAATGGAAGACTTGCCATGTTTGCAATGCTTGGTTTCTACTTCCAAGCTTTTGTAACAGGAGAAGGTCCTGTTGAGAACCTTGCCAAGCATCTCAGTGACCCTTTTGGTAACAACTTGCTCACTGTGATTGCTGGTAATGCTGAGAGAGCTCCAACCCTGTGAATTAAGCATTTTCTTGCTCTTTGTCCAATCTTAAATGTACAATACATCTCATTCAGACATTTGTTCTTGTAAGCTCATTTTTAATCAATAGAGCCTGAGTACTATCGCTCACAATTTGTCCTTATTATAGTTTTGATCTTTTCCAATTTCGTGGAGAATTATATGAAAAAATTTAAATAGAAGTATATATTATAATAACTTGAAGTTTAATATCCTTATGGCTAATCATTATGATCATAGCTAATCAATCACTCGAAATCTCAATCTCCTTGTGATATTGGATAACTTGCAGCTGTGAGGAGTCTGGAGAGCAATTATTGTAAATGTTCTGCATACAAGAATGAACAAGTTAATAACAAAAATAAGATAAATAAGAACAGATACTGACCTCTAGCCATTGCGGAATTTGCTCTGTTACTGATGCCAAAGGAAGTTGATGATATCAAAACTCCAAAATGCGAAAGGAAGTCTTCTGAGCTTTCATTTTCTTGCTTAATGATGGTATATAGAATGTGATGATAGAAACGGAGCCCAGGGATCCTTTTTATAGATGGAATGCAACAGACACTTCCATCAAGCTATCGTTGCATAAAGTTCGGATATTTACTGGATTTTTGGACTACTTTTATTCCGTTGCCAAACGTTCACATGGTTGCTGAAAAATCGGTGAACGTTGTTATCAACATTCGGACACCAACATGTAAAGATCATGTAATGCAGTAACAGCAACGCCTTACATTCTCCCACTTAGTCCGAATAAATTCCAAGGAAAACTAAATGCAAGAATCATAGTGGTAGGTCCCCTATATGTGAGTATTACCTTCTATGTATTACGATGCACTTTATTTCCCATAACTTAATGAATAAGCCTTATGCTTATTTTGGATCCTCTCAATGATGATTTCTCTAAGTATGTATATGCACACCAAATGAGAAAACAACTCATATCAAACAAGGGCTTTGTCAAACACGCAACATGGGTCCAAGTCCTATTTTCGCTACATGATCCTTAAACACTGTAGGTGGCATGCCTTTCGTTAAGGGATTAGCGATCATCAACTCAGTACTGATGTGTTCAATGAAAACTTTAGTTTTCTTGACACATTCTTGAATGGCTAAGTACTTAATGTCTATGTGTTTGCTTCGACTTCTACTTTTATTATTCTTAGACAGAAAAATAGCAGCCGAGTTGTCACAATATATCCTCAATGGCCTCAAGATAGAATCCACAATTCTAAGCCCAGATATAAAGTCTTTCAACCATACACCATGCGATGTTACCTCAAAACAAGATACGAACTCGGCCTCTATGGTAGAAGTAGCATTCAAAGTCTGCTTTGTGCTCCTCAAGGACACAACTCCATTGGCAAACGTAAAAATGTAACCTGATGTTGATTTCCGTGAATCAACGCAACTAGTGAAATCCGAATCTAAGTAGCCAACTACCTCAAGATTCTCAATTCATCTATACATGGCATGTAATCTTTGGTACCCTTAAGATATCTCATCACTTTCTTTGCAGCTCTCCAGTGATCCATATCTAGATTGCTCTGAAATCTGCCTAATATTCCAACTGTGAAAGCAATATTAGGTCTTATACAAACCCAAGCATACATAAGGCTTCCGACTGCAGAAGCATATGGAATGTTACGCATCTGTTCCCTTTCAAGATTGTTCTTCGGACATTGGTTCAAATGGAACCTATCACCCTTCACAATAAGTGCTACACTCGGTGAACAATCTTTCATCTGAAATCTTTCTAAGACTTCATTGATATAGGTCTCTTGTGATAAATCCAAAACATATTGAGTTCTGTCCCTATGGATCTTAATGCTAATGACATAGGATGCCTCATCCATATCCTTCATATCGAAATTCTTAGAAACAAACTGTTTTACCTTATATAGCAACCCATTATCATTGGTTGTAAGTAATGTTGTAAGTAATATATCATCTACATACAGCACAAGGAAATAGATCTTACTCCCACTGACCTTTTGGTATATACATTGATCAATGATGTTCTTCACGAAACCAAATGAAGAGATAACTTCATGAAACTTGAGATTCCATTGGCGGGAGGCTTGTTTCAATCCATATATGGATTTCTTAAGCTTGCAGACCAAGTGTTCACCAGCACTAGAAGAGAATCCTTCAGGTTGTTTCATATATACCTCCTCCTTTATGTCTTTATTGAGGAACGTCATTTTCACATCCATCTGATGTAGTTCTAAGTTAAAATGGGCAACCAATGCCATTACAACACGAAGAGAATTTTTCTTAGATACAGGAGAAAAGGTATTCGTGTAATCGATTCCTTCCTTTTGAGTAAATCCCTTGGCCACGAGTCTTGCCTTATATCTCTCAATGTTGCCTAATAAGTCCCTTTTCGTCTTATAGACTCATTTACATCCAATGACCTTGGAACCGCTAGGCAATTCAATGAGATCCTAGACTCCGTTAGATGCCATGGAATCCATCTCTTCCTTTATAGCATCATGCCACAGTTCAGATCCTCTACAACTGATGGCTTATGAAAACGTCTCAGGATCGTTTTCGCCTCCTATATTGTAGTCAGATTCTTGTAGGTACATTGCATAATTACTAAGGATTGCTAACCTTCTTCTCCTAGTTGATCTACTTAATGTTGGCTCAACATTCTCTTGGGGAGTATGTTCTTCAATTGGTTGCTCAACAGTTTCTGGAAGCTGTTCAACAACCAGATCAACTTGGTCTTAGTCAGTAGTTTATGGATCCTCAAGGATAGGTTTTTCAATACCTGTTTGTGCTTGAGAGGCATGGATTATAACCAATCTATCACTTGATGTAGGAGCTTGGGTATCATATGATCATTATCAAAATCTAAGTTCTGGGTTTAATCGCTCCCACTGATCAAGTTATTCTCAAGAAACTTAGCATTTCTTGATTCCACAATCCTAATGCTATGAGATGGATAACAAAACCTATATCCCTTAAACCTTTTAGCATACCCAATAAAGTAGCCACTAATGGTCCTTGGATCTGTTAGTCGAATATAGGTGCCCTAGAGTCAATTTGATTGGGCTCTATTGCATCTATGACTAAACGGTCTGTGGATTTGGATAATAAAGATTGAATATTCATCTTATATTGCATGTTATGTTCATATTTATAACTCATGCATAATTAAGATGAAGCCCATAGTGAGAAGTCCATTTAATCAATCCTATAAAGGATTATAGGATTGTGAGAGTGATTTTAAATGGATAACTTTTGCATCAAAATGACACTAGTTGAGATCTGATAACTGGGCACTATCAAGATCT
>JANHAO010004802.1:0-23640 GCA_026873985.1 Saraca asoca | reverse complement strand
GATAAAAATCCCTCTCAAAATCCCTCGCTAAATAAGCAATTTAGCGAGGGAACAATATCCCTCGCTAGCATCCCTCGCAAATATCAATTTTTTTGGTAGTTTGCGAGGGATAAAAATCCCTCGCTAAATAAGCAATTTAGCGAGGGAATCGATATCCCTCGCTAATAGCCCTCGCAAATATCAATTTTTCTTGTAGTGGATCTCAGCATTAATCTTTCAAGTTACAGCCCCTTGGACTGATTACAGCTTAGCCTTCCATGGAGGCACGAAAATGTAAAGAAAAATGAAGAAAAATTTTCCACACTATTGCTAC
The DNA here is from genome assembly GCA_026873985.1 of Saraca asoca. Lineage (NCBI taxonomy): Eukaryota > Viridiplantae > Streptophyta > Magnoliopsida > Fabales > Fabaceae > Saraca > Saraca asoca. Next base: position 23,327 of record JANHAO010004802.1, on the reverse strand, counting down.
TAGAACTACACTAAAACTAAGCTAAAACTTCTACAAAAACTAAACTCAAAACTCTCTTGCAAAATGGCTTTGCCCAGGTAAAAAGAAGAGAAGCTAGCTGGCAGGTGAGTAGGTGATGATTGTTGTCTTGTTGCTGTTGCCACTGCCATTGCGTGCTATGCTTTTTTTAGACTACTTTCTCTAATTTTTCCTCTAACTTTCGGCCTTCTATCTAGCTGAGTGTTTGCTTGATCAAAGAATGGTCATTTGGGCTCAAGATCCATGCCAATTAGGGGCCTTAAAAGTCCAATTCTGTAGAGCCCATTTTCGTAGCATTTCTATCATGACTTGCAGCACATTTTTCACGCCCAATTTGATCTCTTCAGCTCTAGAAGTCTTAATATGGAATGCGGCCTTATGCCTTAGCTTCCATTTGGGCTTTGTTTCACCTTAATTAGACCTCTGTAGCTCCAGTTATTGTCTGTTAAATGCATGAAGGTCGGGCTACCAGGGACAAGGCTGAGATAGTATTCTGATTCTGATTTGAGCTCTAATTTTGGATAACCAATTATGAGTTTCAGATTTTGTAATCTTCATGAAATTGTAGATCTCTCTCTTATCTTTCCTACAAGACAAGAATCATATCAATTGGATAAGTGTATGTCAAGTTATGATTAGATTACAGAAACTGCTCAAAATGGCCAAATTATACAGAATTTTCCAAATTGATTCCAATTGACATAACACTATAAATACATCTTAACACAGTTGAAAGCAAACAATTTTGGACCTTAAAAGTTAAAATACTAAGTGAGAGGATAAATAAATGGTTGAAATATTGTGTTATGAGCTACCATATTGGCATTGCCTAGATGATATAAGGTAGAATAATCATAGTCCATTACTAGTTCCATCTAATGACATTATCTTAGGTTCAGGTCTTTCTGCTCAAAGATATATTTCAAACTCCTGTGATCATTGTAAATTTCACATATCTCACTATGAAGATAATGGTGATTTTCAATGCAAGCAACACCATAGCCATCTCCAAATCATGGGTAGCATAATTCTACTCATGCTTTTTAAGTTGACATGATTCATAGGCTATAACTTTGCCCTACTACATCAAAACACATTTAAGGCTGATCCTGGAAGCATCACAATAAATGATATAATTACCACCACTTGTAGGTAGTGCTAGCACTAATGCTATAGTAAAATACTCCTTGAGTCACTGAAGACTTGCCTCACAGGAATCAGACCACACAAATTTTGCATGTTTCTAATTCAACTTAGTCAATAGGGTTGTAGTCCGAGAGAAATCCTTCACAAAATAGCGATAATATCTTGCCAAACCCAAAAAGCTATGAATTTTAGTCATTGAGGTGGGTTTAGGCCAATTTTGGACCGTTTCCACCTTCCTAAGATCTACACTAGTACCTTCATTAGAAACTATGCGCCCTAGAAAAGTTATATCGGATAACCAGAACTTACACTTTGAAAATTTGGCATACAGCTGATGTTCTCTAAGAGTTTGCAAAACTATATTGAGATGCTGCTCATATACCTAGTCACTATGGGAATACACCAAAATATCATCAATGAACATGATTATAAATTGATCAAGGTAAGGTCGAAATACCCTATTCATCAGATCCATGAAGGTTGCACGAGCATTAGTCAATCCAAAAGACATCACTAAAAATTCATAATGGCCATAACTAGTATGAAAGGCAATTTTTGGAATGTTTTCCTTTTGGATTTGCAACTGATGATAACTTGTACACAAAACAATCTTAGAAATGTATTGAGCACCTTGAAGTTGATCAAATAAGTCATCACTTCTTAGTAATGGGTAATTATTTTTCACTGTGACTTTATTTAACTGCTTGTAATCAATACACAACCTTAATGTTCCATCCTTCTTCTTTACAAATAACAAAAGAACTCTACGTGGTGAAGTACTGGGCTAAATGAAACCCTTGTCCACTAAATCTTGCAATTGCACTTTCAATGCTTTCAATTCAGCTGACCCCATCTGATAGGGTTGGATAGATATGGAATTTGTTCCTAGAATAATATCAATGCAAAACTTAACTTCTCTTTCTAGTGGCATTCTAGGTAACTCTTAAGGAAAGACATCTAAGAACTCCCTAAGCCACTGGTACATCTTCTACCTTCTGCTCTACTTGTTCTATGTCCCAGATATAGGCTAGATAAGCCTTACATCCTTTCCTAATCATTTTCTTAGTACTCATGGCAGAAATAAGGTTAACAAGAACATTACTCCTATCTCCCTAAAGCAAAAGGAAATCCCCATTTGGTATATGAAAACTAATTAGCTTATTGTGACAATCTACACATGCATGATGTGTTGATAGCCAATCAATACCCAGGATAACATCAAAATCAATCATATCCAACACAATCAAATCAATAGATAAAATAACCTTATGCACATCAATTTCACAAGTAGATACCCTATCACAAGTAGTTAGTGTCTAACCAAAAGGAGTAGATGCTAACAACTGTGCTTCTAAAGGGAGTCAAGGTCTAGTAAGTCATAATGCAAGATGGATAGGGATGAACGAGTGGGTTGCGCTCAGATCAAATAACACATAAGCTAGAATAAAATCAATTGATAAATTACCAGTGACTACTACATTGGAGGCTTGGGCATCCTGCTTGGTAAAAGCATACTCTCTTGTAGTAGTTCCATGTCGACTACTATGACCTCTACCAAAAGATCCTCTACCTCCCCCTCTTCCACCAAACTTAGATGATAGAGGTTTCACCGATCTACAGATAGGGGCAAGACATTTCCTGACGCATCTGTGGCCTTATTGCCATTAAGAAGGCCATTGTATAAGGATAGTCTCTCACCATATGACTCACTAATCACACCAAAATCAAGCTCTTATTTCCCATTTGCAAATTCTTGAATGAATTTTTCCACTTGTCTGACATGATTTTGGTGTCTCAGGTCTAATCAGAGTAAGATAATTGGAGCTAGATCCCCTAAAAGGGTGATGACTCAAAGAAGTAATATTGGGTAGTCTTCAACTCAGATTACGCCTACTTGGTTCCCATGGGAAAAACTACACATCAAGCCTCTATAAGGGAGGCACACTGGAAGTCAAAGATGATGGTCTTCTAGAATCTCCATTAGTACCCTTAAATCTTGATCTTTTTCTTACACTACCTTGAGCTTCTCTTTCTTTCTTCCTTTCCATAAACCTTACTTCTATTTCTATGGATTGGTTATGCACTTGTTCATATATAGTATCCTTGAAAACTTGAATAATATTAAAGTAATTGTCATTGAGACCATTAACAAATTTCCTAGCCTTATCCCTTTCTGTAGGGATCATATGCCTTACAAACAGAGACAAATGAAGAAACTAGGTAGCATACTAAAAAACTATCATCCTTTTTTATTTTAAATTGTTGGATTCTTGTAATTTAGCATATCATTGTCCTTTGGGAAAGAATTGTTGCAAGAAAGCTATATGAAACATTTCCTAAGTATTTGTTCTTTCCCTTATTGATCTATGACTCTCCTAACCTCTGTACCAATCTACAACAGATCCATCAAGCTGGAATCTAACCAGCCTCATAGCAATATGCTTTGAGCACTCAAGGACAGGCCATAACTATTCAATTGGATCCAAAAATAGAAAAGGATCTACTAAAGATCCAATGCTCGAATAACAATGAGGCTTGAGCTTCTAAAACTCTTGAAGGAAATTTCTAAAATTCATAGGTGCTAGCCCTGCATGAGGTGGAGGGATGGTGGTAAATGTGTTTTTGGCCTTTTTAGTTGTTCATTTTGAAGTATTTGGTGGGTCAGCTCATCAACAAACTCATTTATAGCTTATTATAAATTTCTTGCCCATGCTAGGGTATCCAAAATAGAAGCTGAAGCTCCAAAAGTTAAAAAAACATCTATCTTAGGCTAGAAAGTCTTTGGTTTCACTTCTTCATGTGCAAACCTACCTCAGCCCCTAGCATGGTGTTGGCCTTTAACTCTGCCTCTACCTAGAAGTGGTGGTAAAGAAGATGGTTTATTTGAAACTCTTTTAGATGCTTCTTTAGATTGGTATCCAATATGAGCCAAAGATTGGTCTTAGGTGGCATTTTTTGAATATTAAATAGAAGTATTTGTTTAAGCAATATTCAGATACATATATAAGTAGAAACAAAAGATTTAGGAATTTGTGGAGATTTTGAACATATTTCATGGAGTCGATATTCATGCTTTGTGCTCCTGGGTGCACTAACACAAACTCAGTACATTTATCCCAATTTGGCAATTGGAGACCTCTAATCATACACTTGGACTCTAGATCATGCTCTAATACTAACTTTATTATGTCTCGATCTTTGACACATGACTGGTGTAGACGGTCATCGATAGATAACCCTCTACAAACTTAACAATGTAGTAAAATACTTGATATGACACACCTCCTATATGGAGTGTAACTAGATAAATATAAAACATATAAGAAGTAAGGATGCCTAATTAATATAGATATAATTATCAAAATATTTCATCAAATTTCTAACAAAAACCTGATAGAGTTTCCCCTATTTTTTGGACCCTGGCCATTAGGTCAATACATTAACTAAGAGCTATACACCCTACTCATAACCTATACGACTATACAAAAGGCCACAGAAGCCTAGACATCATAATACAGACAAATTGTTGGGCAATAACCAGACATAATCACGTAAACGGCACAACTACACTAAGTACCAAAATACCACCACTAACAAGCATTCAAGCTCTACAAAAGAAGTCTATCCAATCAAGGAGTAGACTTAGGTCTAGATAAATGGAGGTGGATAGTAGGAGTGGCCTCAGGTTCTAAAAGTATAAAGGAAAATGGAATGAGTTTCATAGAAACCCTGTAAGCAGATAATTCCTTAAAAAAATTCATAAACATGTTATCAAATTCCAAACAACAAGAACCAATACAATATCATTTATTTTACAAAATACTTATCAAGCAATTCAATAGAGAAAAAAAAAGAAAAGAAAAAGGAAAAATTGTAGTTTAACCACAGAATAAAATTTGAACACTCATTATAACACACCTACTTTTAAAATTTTCTAGCAACTAAAATGTATGTAAAACTATAAATTATGTGCTTGGTTATAGGTGTTTCTTGAGCAAAAACAAAATAGATGCAAAGCCCAAAACACAAAGAGCCTAGAATCAGGGTCTCTTAGCAAGAGTCATCATAACTGCGAGTAAGGTGAGAACTATATCCATAAAGGAAGACTCCGGCTTATTGGTAAGAGCATGAGCACCAAGGACATCCTTTGAGAAACCCGCCAAATGAGCTTGGTGGGGTCCTCCAACACATCCTTGGGTCGCTAAGGTAGCAAGCTAAGAATGTGCACAAAAGGTCCAGTCAGTTATTGGAGATATGTGTCCCTCAACTGACAAATCATCATTTAGAACCAGCACATCAAGCCCCGGCATATCCTATAGTGATTCATCCAGCATTTATTATTCGACACAAAGCATTTAATGCCTAAAGCAGCATATATAGTCATTCTACTATCTATAAAATTACACTTGTAACCCTCCTTATGTCTATAAATAGCCATGAAGAACCGTTGCATAAGGCAAGTGAGAAATTACATGCAAACACTCTGCTAGAATAGACAAAAATCCTAGTGAAAGAGCCTTGTTGTAGCCTTGTAAAAATCATACAGAACTGCCATTCTTCAACTGAATACGTAATTTAGCATGGACATAGGGGCCTAAATAGGCTTTAGCCAAACCACAATAAATCTCTGTGTCTATTGCCTCTTCTCCTTCCTCCCTTTTTTTATTTTTCTTGGTCAATACTTGCATTTTCTAGCTAGCAGTTTGGGGTTCTCAAGAATCAATTCTATTGACTGAAATATTGGATCTTTAGAACCAAATTTTACCATCAACATTTTGGCATCCAGTATAGGGCCCCAACTGCATTCTCTTCTCATTTAGTTTACTAACTAGTTACAATGGCAAGAGGAAGGATGACAAAGAGTTCTGGTGCTGCCATAGCCCGGTCGGATGGTCTTGTATAGTAATGGGGAGAAGCGTTGCCAGCCAAAGGGATAGTTTTTCTTGTAGAAGGAACTTCTACCACCTCAGTGGTAAGTGCTACCATTGGCATGACACCTCTAATTTTCTGTCAACCTACTACTCTCGATGTGAATGGAGTTCAGGTGTGGTTCCAACGCCAAGAAAAACTTAAAAATACTATGAAGGAGTTAGTTGATGTCATAATGGCATTAGCTAAGGCCCAAGTGTAGGGCGCACAAAAGCAAGCTGAGGGTGTTGTACTCGAAGGAGAGCCTTGACAATAAGGGGGCCAGTAGGGGAAGATCATTAGAGAAGAACATCAGTGAGTAGGCTTAGCCCACTCATCTAATTCGTGACTGAGATCACAAGACCATCAGATTCATAAAGAAGGACAAGAAGAAGATTAACAATGCCAGAGCTTGTACCAAGAGAAAAGTTCAGCTAGAATTGGTAACGAACATAGATTAGAACATCACTCTCTAAATTGCAAACACAATGGAGGGTGCAAAACCCACGATCGCCACTTTCATGGTTGAGGTAATCTTAGGAGCCACTGAAACATTGATCGTTGATTAGAGACTCCAGACCCAAAAATTGAGGAGTTGCTAAAGAAGGTCCGACAGTTGGAAGAGTGACTTGTTGCTCAGAACTTCCGAGATTGCTATAAGGAGAGATCACCTTTCACTCGAAAGATCCTGGTTGAACCTCTTCCTTGGAAGTTTAAACTCCTAAGTATCCCATTATATAACGGGAATAGTGACCCGTACAACCATTTGGATGCATTCAATGTTTAGATGAACCTCTACACCACTAATCCATTAGTAAAGTGTCATGTCTTCCCTACTGAGATACCTCGTACATGGTTTAGGAGCCTCCCTGCTTGAAGCATTCGCTATTGGGATGAATGCCAAGCAAAATTTTTCAGCTAGTACCGGGCATTAAAAAGGCAACTTGCACTGTCCTGCCACCTCATGATGGTTTTTCAACGAAGAAATGAGTTACTAAAAGACTACATTAACCAATTCAGACATGAGGTTAGTAAAATTGAAAATTCTTCTAATAAAACCATTCTCATGACCATTTCAGCTGAACTTAGAAAGGACAGTAAGCTTTATGAAAGTATATATAAGTCCCTCATGAAAGACTTGAGGGAAATTTATAAGTGAGCAGCAAAAGAAATTAGGTGGGAAGAAGTCTTCGACTTGAAGAAGCCTAACTAGAAAGAGGAATCAAGTGGCTCAAGCCGAAGCAAGAAGAGGGGAGATAGCAGGAATAACAAAAATGACTGGACAAGTGGATTTGATAATCAGGTCGTGAAGAAAGCCAATTGTGAGTGATCTCCATACCAAAGGCATGACAACAGGTATAGTATCCTATCAAACACCCTAGATCATATTTTTGCAATGGAAAGGGATAATGAGGACTTCGGAAGACCTAGACCCATAAAAGCTCCTCTCTAAGGGAAAGATAGGAATAAGTTTTGTGCCTATAATAATGAGGTTAGGCACAACACTTCAGATTATTGGGCACTTAAAGATGTGATTGAAGACCTCATTAGAAGAGACCACCTAAGAGACTATGGTGTCTGACCCTCTAGACAGTAACCTCTGTGGTCCCAACAACTAGCTCAGCATCAATCAACTCTCAAGAATGAAAGCCACACCCTCGGTAAAGACCATATTTACCATTCATGGTGGACCACATGTTGTAGGAACTTCCAAGAGGTCCCATGAGTGGTACATATGGGAGGCAAGGCACATATTGATTGTGAGGAGTGATAAAGTAGGTAGATCGGCAAAGAAAGTCAGAATGAGCACTGATTTCATCATCTTTATCGATGAAGACACACGAAGAGTCCATTCTTTGCATAATGACATTGTGGTTATATGAGCCATAATTAGCAACATCAACATGCGAAGAATCATGATTGATACAGGTAGCTCAGTTAATGTGATATATCAACAATGTTTTGATCAGATGGGCATAAGTCGCAATCACCTCAAACCATCGCCAGAGCTCTTCTTTGGCTTTACGGGGGATGTGGTGATCCCAGCTAGACAAATCAAGCTCCCTATAACCCTCAGGAATTCAGATTGTTAGGCCACTACCTTGCCTGATTTCCTAATTATAGACTCTCCCTCAGCATACAATATGGTGTTAGGGTGGCTAGTGATGAATGAACTAAACATGGTGATATCACCCAGAACACTTATCATAAAATTCCTAACCCCGAATGGAGTTGGGTGTGTATAGGGAGAGCAAGAAGTGGCTCGATGGTGCTACAAGGATATGGTCAAATTAAGAGAGAGGAAAATGAAAGTTGACATAGTGTGTAGAGGAGAACCATGACCCATGAGCTCGATTAGCGGAACTAACAACCTGGATTCTTGTGAAGTGGATGCTTAAAGGGTAATAGGTCCAACCAAAGAGCTCGAAGAAAATATTGATGTCTTCACTTGGAACCATGAAGACATGGCCAAGATTGATCCAAAGGTCATGTCACATAGGTTGAATATTGACCCCAACCATAAGCTAGTATGACAGAAGCATAGGCCGATGATCATCGATTGATACGAAGCACTCAAGGAGGAAGTACATAAGTTGTTAGCAAACAAGTTCATTCAGGAAGCTCATTATCCTACTTAGGTGGCCAATCTCATTCTTGTGAAAAAGAAAAATGGGAAATGGTGAACTTGTATCAGTTTCACCGATCTTAACAAGGCCTACCCTAAGGACAGCTTTCCCTTGTCAAGGATTGATCAGTTGATAGATGCAACAGCGGGACATGAACTTCTTAGCTTCATGGATGCATACTCAAGATACAACCAAATTCCTATAGCCTCTTAAGATGAAGAGCACACCTTATTTATTATTGACCACAAGTTATACAATTATACGGTAATTCCCTTTGGACTAAAGAATGCTGGGGCAACTTACCAATGGCTAGTAAACATGATGCTTAAAGAGCAAATCGAAAAGACGATAGAGGTATACGTGGATAATATATTGGTAAAATTAAAATGTGTCACCAAGCACATCCACGATTTGGGAGAGATGTTTCAAATCCAGAGAAAATATCGAATGAAGCTAAATCCTCACAAATGTATGTTTAAGGTCACTTCTAGGAAATTTATTAGCTTCATGGTAAACAATAGAGGGATTGAAGCCAACCCTAAGAAGATCTGAGCTCTACTCAATATGTGGTCCCCTACGGGGCCTAAAGATGTACAAAGCCTGAACGATCAAGTTATGGCTCTAAGCATGTTTATCTCCAAAGCAACAGACAAGTGCGTCACTTTCTTCAATGTCTTGAAGAAGGCAAAAAGGTTTGAATGGACAGAATAATGCGAGATCACCTTCCAATAGCTCAAGCAATATCTCGAGTGGGTTCCCCTTTTGTTAAAACTGAAGGAGGGTGAAAAGTTGATCATCTATCTAGGAGTGTCCCAATACACCCTCAACGTAGCTTTAATGCAAGAAAAAAAGGGCTCAATTTCCCATTTATTATGTGAACAAGAGATTATCAGACATAGAGACAAGGCATTCCCTAATGGAGAAACTTGCTTACTACCTAGTAATTGCCTTGAGAAAGCTGTGACCTTATTTCCAAGCACACAGTATAAAGGTGCTGACACAGTTACCATTAAGGAAAGTCCTACAGAAGATGGATGTCTTGGGGTGCCTCCTCAAATGGGCTATTGAATTAGCCTAATTTAAGATTAAATTTAAGCCTAGACTGGTGATTAAAGGGTAAGTTTTGTTGGATTTCATAGCAAAATTCACCGACCTTATACAATAGGAGGTAGAGGAACCGAAACTTCCATAGTATGAGCTGTATGTTGATGGGTCATCTAGTGAGCAAAAAGTTAGGGCAAGGGTGGTCCTTATCAGTCTGGAAGGGCAAAAAATCCTCTACACACTAAGGTTCGGCATTCATGCTATGAACAATCAAGCTGAATACAAAGCTTTGTTAGCTGGAGTACGGCTAGCCAAATAGGTATGAGTTAAGAAAATAAGGATTTTCAGTGATTCTCAGCTCATGTTCTGTCATGTGCAAGGAGAATGCCAAGCTCGTGGTTCAAAGATGGTTGTCTACTTGTAGAAGGTTCAGGAGCTAATAAAGTCATTTTAGCACTATGAGGTCGACTAAATACCATAGGCTCGAAATGCATATGCCAATGCCTTGACCCGTCTCACTATGACCGAGGATGCTGACTTCCTGGAGCAATTCTGATAAAACTCCTCTCATCCCTAAGCATAGAGCAAGAAGATGTAGTCATGATGATTGTCAAGACACTGGGCTCTTGGATGAATATGATCTTGGACTATTTACAAGAGGGGAAGCTGCAAGATGATAAGCTTGAGGCCTAAAGATTGTAAATCTGAGCAACCCAATGTTGCATCTATGACAATGTATTGTACAAGAGAGGGTTCTCTAGCCCACTTTTTAGATGCATTAATGGCTCTGATTATGATACTGTCCTTGAAGAAATTTGCACTAGCCATTATGAAAATTATGCTGGAGGGATGTCTCTAGCTCAAAGGCTCTTTGGCAGGGATTCTATTGGCCAACAATGAAGCAGGATGCAATTGAACTCATCAAGAGGTGTGATAAGTGTCAATGATTCATGACGATTCTGTGAGCCCTAATTACTTACTTGTGGCAAGTGGTCAGTTCATGGCCCTTTGTGATATGGGGGATGGACCTTATAGGACCACTTCCCACAGCTTGTGAAACTACAAGCATGCAGTAGTAATTGTGAATTATTTTATTAAATGGGTAGAAGCAAAAGCGCTCATGGAGATTTCTTTTGGAAAGATCATAAAATTTGTTTGGAATAATATCATTCACAGATTCAGAGTCCCTTAACAGATTATGACTAACAACAGGACTCAGTTCAATAGTGAGCAATTCCTCAAGTTTTATAATGATCTTGGGATTACAAAGAGCTTCCTAGCCGTGGACCATCCACAAGCCAATAGGTAGGTCGAAGCTGTCAATAAGATAATCAAGCTTATCCTAAAAACAAAGCTAGGGGCTAAAAAGGGAGCATGGGTGGACAAGCTACCAAAGGTACACTGGGCATACAAAACTACAATCTGTAGCAATTCCTCTTGAGTTTCAGGCGCAGCGGTGTGCTGCTGAGAAGCAGGAGTTGTGGTTCTCCGAGTCATTCTTCCTCTAGCCATGATCAGGCTACAATGGAAACTTCAGAAAGTAGATGGATCCCCACAGATGACGCCAAAAATGTTGATGATAAAATTCGGTTGGTATGGGGGACTTGAACTTCAGCCAACAAGAAGGAGTTCTGGAATTCAATGCTACCTTTGAAGTGCGGAAGAGAAAGGACTAAGAGGAAGAAGAAGGAAGGGAAACAACACGTTTAACATGGTTCAACTAAATCTGAGCAGTCCCAAACCCTACGTCCACGGATGATTTGTATTAAGAAATAATATTTGCAGGGTTTCTACTTACAGAATTGTCTCTCTCCTTCTCCTTCTAACAAGGCAATCCTATTTATAGGGGAAGCAGAAGTTATATGCATTAATTATAAGCTACAGTTGTATTACATCAAGTAATAAATGAGAAAGACAATGAAAAGACTGCAAAATGGCTAGTGCCGAACGTAGGCTACAAAGTGGACCTTCTAGGGTGGCTGTAGATAGAGCTTGTCAGCGCTTGGTCACTGCGTCACTGCTAGACCAAGCAAGGTGCAGGGTAGCCTGAGCGGGGATCCCTAGCTTAGGTATATTATGAGTACTACTTTTAGTAAGCTGGCCGTGTGATCTCTTTTGCTAGATCGGTTCCTCGTGAGGGGAAGTCACCTCACGGATCATGCCCAAATGTCCTTGCGGTGTCATTATACTACGGTGAGTGAGACTAGGCTTGATGCTTAGGATTACCTTGTTGTTTTTGCTCTCTTGATCAGTCGAAGTGAAGCCTACTGAAGGCTTTTTGTCGGAGCGTGAGACTCAGTCTTGGTTGTGCTCGAGGACTCATCCTTGCAAGGCTTTTTTAGTATACAACATATAGTAAAAAGAAAATCAAGATTCATTAATGTAAAAGAAAGCATAATGTTCAATAATAATAAAGAAACAAAGAAAGAAAACAAGAAAGAAAGAAAAGAATAATGATGAGATGCAGAAAATTAAAGAAGTAAAAGAAAAATAAATAAAGAAGGAAAAAGATCAAGAATAGAAACAAAAAGCAAAATTAAAAAATAAAAGAAAGTAGAATAGATGCAGATTAACAAAGAAAGAAGAAAAAAATAAGAGAAGAAGAAGAAGTAGAACAAAAGCAGGAACTCTTGGAAATCTTCAAATAAAATTAAACTGCAAACTCAAAATCTTGAAACAATAAAACTGTATGAACTATATAAAAGAATGCCTAAAGTAAGAGAAGAGAGAACTAGCCTAAGCCTCATAGGAGAAATCTAAAATATAATCTGCCTAAAACTGATTACAAAAGGCCCTATTTATAATGTTTTTATGTGTTCACCACGACTGTGCTTTGAAGTATGGGTTGGGTGTGCTTCATGGGATTGCGTTTATCAGATTAAAACCACCAGCTTGTAACACAGCCTAGCTGTGCTGTGCAACACGGTCATGTTGCGTGCATGGTCTTTGATTTCGTTATGAATTCTTCTTCAGGCTTCTTACAGCACCTAACACGGCCTAGTCGTGTTCCATGGCATGGCCATGCTAGGTGATTTCTTCATTTTTTCCTTTGATTCTTGCTTATTTCTTGCATGGATTCCTCTTTTATCCTTTTCTTGATCCAAATGCAACTTCATTTTGTGAGGTTCTTTCTTCTTTTCAATCCTTTTTGTCATATTGCATGAAAAAATACAAACCAATTAAGAGCAGTATCGAGGACAAAACATGAAATCAAAGTATAGATACTAAGAAAACACAAAATACTATCAACAAAATGGATCAAAACTACCTTATTTTTATGTCATTTTTCCCATTTATCATATCTCAAGCAACAGACTCTTAAGCGGATAGTATTAAAGCACTAACAAAAGCAACCTCACCTAATGATCAAGGTATACTCAATCGGGTTCGTGGAATAATACTAAAGTCTCGACGATCGAGGTCTACCTAGTCACGATCAAGGGATAGCCAAATCTTGACCTCACCTAATGATCGAGGTATGCCCGGTCAGGTCTGAGGACTTCACCTGATGATTGAGGTATGCTCGGTTGGGTTTGAGGAACAATACTAAAATCCTGACGATCGAGGTTTGCCTAGTCAGGATCAAGGGATAGCCAAATCTTGAGCTCACCTAATGATCGAGGTACGCCCAGTCAAGTCTGAGGACCTCACCCAACCATCGAGGTGTGCTCAATTGGGTTCGAGAAACAATACTAGAATCCAGACGATTGAGGTTTGCTTGGTCAGGATCAAGGGATAGCCAAATCCTGACCTCACCTGACAATCAAGGTACACCCAGTCAGATCTAAGGACCTCACCCGACAATCGAGGTACACCTGGCCAAGTTCAAAGAATAATACTAAAATTTTGACAATCAAGATCTACCCGGTCAGGATAAAGGATAATATTGAAAATCCTAACCTCACTTGATGATCAAGGTCTACCCGGTCAAGTTTGAGGTCCTTACTTGACGATCAAGGTATACCCGATTAGGCTTAAGGAATAATTCTAAAGTCTTGACCATTGAAGTATGCTCAGTCAGGCTTAAGAGATAATACAGAGATAACAAGAGGTCATAACCAACTAGAAAAGACCATAGGAGAAAGACTTAACCACACTAAACCACAAGAAAGGAACTTGTTACCAAAATTACAACTCCCAGTCCACAAAATGAACTAAGAGTTGGGGGCTTATGTTATAGGTGTTTCCTGAATGAAAACAAAACAGATGCAAAGCCCAAAACACAAAGAGCCTAGAATCGGGGTCACTTAGCAAGAGTCATAGCAAGTGCAGGTAAGGCGAGAACCAGATCCACTAAGAAAGACTCAGGTTTGCTGCAGGAGTGTGAGCACCAAGGACATCCTTAGAGAAACCCACCAAATGAGCTTGGTGGAGTCCATCGACACGTCCATGGGTCGCCAAGGTAGTAAGTTGAGAATGTGTACAAAAGGTCCAGTCAATCATTGGAGATATATGTCCCTTAACTAACAGATCATCATTTAGAATCGACACATTAGCCCCTCAATATCTGATAGTGATTCATCTAACAATTGTTATCCAATGCCAAGCATTTAATGCCCAGAGCGGCATATGCAATCATTCTGCTCTCTACAAAATTACACTTCTAACCTTCCTTATGCCTATAAATAGCCAAGAAGAATTGCTGCATAAGGTAAGTAATAAATTACATGCAAACAATCTACTAGAATAGAGAAAAATCCCAATGAGAGAGCAATGTTGTAGTCCTATAAAAATCATACAGAACCACCATTCTTCAACTAATTACATAATTTAGCATGGACGTAGGGGCCTAAATAGGCTTTAACTGAACCACAATAAATCTTTGTGTCCATTGCCTCTTCTCTTTCCTCTCTTCTTTTATTTTTCTTGATCAATACTTGCATTTTCTAGCTAGCAGTTTGGGGTTCTCAAGAACCGACTTTGTTGACTAAAATATTGGATCTTTAGAATCAAATTTCACTATCAACGCATATTTAATACATAATTTTTATAAGTCTACTACTAGCTTAATTTATTTGCTTAGGTGTTACAAATTAAGACGTAGGTTGTTATTAAAAAATCAATGTCTAATCTTTTGATGTCAATTGAATTAATTTTAATTATAGAACTATTTTGTCTAATTTACTTATAATGAACACTATATTTTCTAATCATTAGTTTTCTATTCCAAGAAATAATTGCCTCTTACTAAAATTTTAGAATTCTCAAAATATTTTGTTCGACAATTTTGAAGAAAATATTATTTAATAGATAAAATAATTCAAATATTTAATTATTATTCAATAGGCATTTTTCACACTATGTCTAAAAATGGATAAAATAATTTAAAAAAATTCTTTTTGATAAGTAAAATCAAACAAAATAATTCAAATTATAATTGGGCAAAATAAAAAATTAAGTTATTCTTATATCACACGTTGGATAATAAAAACCCTAACACATATATAGGAGTGATAGTATTTTTATAAATATGATGAAAATGAAGATGCCAGTTTTTTATGAGGAACTAACATATTTCAATACTAGACGTCAATTCATACAAAAGAATTGACGTCCATAGTCCATGAAATTTAAACCAATTTTATAGTAGACCTAACTTTCATTATCTTCTTCAACTAAAATTCATCTTCGGCTATTCAAAGGCCCAAGTGTGATGAAAAGAAGCAACAACCAACCCTCTTTTTCATCTCACAATAATATCATCTTTGGTGACACACTCTCTCTATTTTTGTTAACAAGTAATTTTTATTATTATTTGATTTTAATTTTCTATATACCTAGTGACCTTTTTGTTTTTTTCTGCAATGTTCACTACAAAAAAATTGGCAACTTTGTGACATTTCCTTTTTGCCAGTTGTCTAGAAACATTACAGATAGATAGACACAACAGCAATCTAACACATGGCACAATGAAATGATTGAAAAGTCAAGGAGAAATTTTATTTTTCCTTTCTTGTTAGTTCCTTAAAGTTGTAGAAGTAAAAATAAAATTGATTATTAAATATTTGCATATACAAAGATTGAATTTTATGAGGAATTTTAAACTTTCCTTGTTTTACTGGTTTGTAAATGCTACAAAGGTAAAAATGAAACTGTTGCAATTTTTAAGTGATTTTATTTTTCTTTTTTTTTATTGCTCCTAAATCTACAAAGGTAAAAATAAAAACTGATAGGTAAAATATTCTCACTCTTAGAGATTGAAATTTATGTGACGCTTTAAATTTTTTTCTATTCTGATAGTTTGTAAATGTCGTAAATGTAAAAATAAAACTATTAAATTATTTGGATGATTATATTTTTGGGTGATTTTATTTTGGGCTAATTTTGTTCACAATTCATGAGCATCAATCTCAATAGACAAATGATGGAATACACTACTGTCAATCGATTGCCTAATCAAACTAATAGTCTTTTTGTTTATTTTATTCTAATCATGATTAGTCTTCTCAGCATGTTTAATACCTTTAGTCTCAATGGGAGCAAACAAATCCTTGCAATATAATAAGTCTTCCATTCTAGGCTTCTAAAATGAATAATTTGAAGAATTTAATTTAATTAACATGCCTGTTAAATTTTTCTCCATTTAATCACACAAAATAAAGCAACAACTAAACTCTTAATACTACTTGTTGGGAAAACAATTAGAATATATCATAGTAAAAAATATTAAATTACCTTGTACAACTTTTCTTGCCCCGTATAATTAAATAAATTAAATGCAAATTCAACTACAAAAAATAAAATAAAAAGGAGACTAGCAATTTTTAATATAGAAAACTCCTCAATGTGAGAGTAAAAACTATGGAACCTAGTTTAGTAAAAATTCTTGTACTAGTAAATAATTAATGAGTACAACAATGTCTTCATAAAAATTCTAGGGAATAACCTAAATAAAACTCTTCATCTAAATAGGTGATATCTCTGCACAATAATCTTAACTAATTACTGTGTAAAATCAGCTAATAGAGAAAGAAATATTCAAGATAACATATGCATTATACTGCCTAAAATATCATGAACAACATTTTTAAATTTTATGCAAATTGAAGTAAGTTACATGATCAATCTTTTGATAGGATAGACGAGAACCTGTACAATCTTTCTCTTTGGCACCTTTTGACTCAGCACTTCTCAATTTTTCTTTTTTCTATACATTATGCACGCTAACCAAACCAATATATATAGATTTACAAAGCCTTGCGGTATAAGCATTAAGAATCTTTATTTTATTAAAACCTCTTTTCCTTCTTTTTTTTTTATTTTTTTTATTTCCATCCTTTCTCTAAATACTAAAGGCATGTGAGCTCACATAAAGTAATCACCGACAATCTGGTTATGATAAATGTATTTAATGTAGCTGACAAAATTTCTGACTCCAAACGATCAATATAGATTATTAAGCTAGCCCCATGGCTATGATGTTATTTTGAAGATGTGCCACATACTTCTAATTAATGAACTACCATGACTGAATAAAGACCAAATCCCAATCACAAAATAAACAATTTTATTCAATGAAATTCACGTAATACAATCATGTAGTTACTTGATCATTTATCCATGCCACTTACTTTTCAATCAAAAGAAATCAAGAAACACCAAAATCCCTTGCGTAGAATTTCAAGGACAGAATGTAATGGCGTAGTTAGGTCCACTGGAGCAAGTAAAAGTGCTGCTCCTATCATCATAAGCATAACTGTATGCGTTCGGACACTGTTGCTCGAAAATCAAAGAGTAGTTAGAAGGTGGGCACGTATCTGGTGTGTTGTAAGCTCCAGTGCAGCAGAATTGAGGCTGATTGAAAGCCGAACACGCACTCTTGCATGCCACAACGTTTCCATCGGAACTTATCAGTTGCAATGCCGACGGGCAAACGGAGTTGATATTCGCCGGACAGCTTGTGGGTTTGCAGTAACCATTCCCGCCTTCTGGAGCCATGGACATCGGCACGTTGAACCCGTCAACATTGCTAATATCGTAGAAATCTTGTCCGCCGTTAGATGCAACGGTAAGTTCTGCCAAAGTTGCAGGTGGGTTTGCACCGGCGCCATTGCACCCGACTTGGCCAGAGCCACAGTCCCCGGTGGCGCAACTGAACTTCCCGGAATGGCTGGAGCATCCTGTCCGAGCCCAGAAGCGTCCAGACCAAGGAGATGGAACATCCACAGAGTTGGACGTTCCGGGTGCAAGCAAGAAACCGGTTGTTGATAATTGAGGCATTTGACCTGCGGTTAGGGTTGCGGGCCACACAGTATACGTACATTTATTTGTGAATGTAATTTGGGCCCCCTGTGCAGCTGCATATATACGAAACCAAAATGTTGAAATACATCTAATTTCTTTCTCGGCAATACTCAGTCTAGATCATAAAAGCTAAAATATATCGACATCGTAAGTATAATAATACAAGTATCTCTCCGTATGTATCACTTGCTAAATATGTATTATTGCTGTATTTCATTGTGATTCTCAACAACATAAACAATGGATTCATCCACAGATGCAATTTAATAGAAAACAAGTTCAAACTTCGAAGCAAATATGATGGCGAAAATCAACAGAGATCAGAGATAAGTAAAAGGTGAGTATAAAAAATGCAGCTCGAATTATCACATAAAGAGGAAAGCTAAGCAGAGGCAGAGAACAACTCGACTGCTCGTCATTGTTGGTCAATCCTTATATTTCAGTTTGGTACGAAATATCAGATGTTTTTCAGTTTGATGAAATTGAGTTTGCTTTTCACTTGGATGAAATTAATTAGGTTTCAATGTGGTTTGCTATATAGAGGCTAGGGAGTTTGAATCTTCAAACGATGCATCGAGCAGTTCTCAATTTGGATTAATATTGATTAAAGATTTAGTCCATTGATGGGGCTGTGTATAAGGGTTGTCAATGAAGAAGGTCTGGTTGGCATTAAATACACACAGAAAGAAAATTTCTTCGTATGAGTCTTCTATAGACGTGTAATTTAGTTAGATCTGTAAATATATGTAGATACTATCATATTGCAACTTGTAGTCATATTAAATGTATTCTTCGGATGTAAAATGGAAAAATAAGAAAAGTAAAACGTCAAAGTCTTCTCATGTGCTGATGTGTGCTTGTCCATAAGAAAAGTAAATTTCATCACTTTCAGGATATTAACTCATTCTGCATTGAGATGAACTTCTAATTATACTTCATATTTCTAACAGTGATGATAGTCGGTGAAGAGATTGTTCTTTTAGCAAAAATTGCCTTGCTAGAATCGGGGGAAAGATTTAGGATTTTTTTTTTTCTTGTTTGCCATTTGGACATAGTCACATTTAATATGCGCGTTGCTGTCAATATGTTTTATTATTACGATATCTAACAAAATTAACTGATTCATAATTTTGACACGTGATCATACTTCAGGCTTTCTTCATTCCTAGAAGGAGAAAACTTAAATAAAAAATCTATTTATGTGAGAGAAATAATCATGCAGTTGACATTATTATTCTTTAAACTGTGGAATTAGCTTTAAACAAATTAGGTCACAGGTGAAATGTGAGTTGAAAATAAATAGCTTTTAAAGGGAAAGAAGTAGGGAGAGGTTAAAGAGAATTAGTAAGAGAATATTGATAAATTATCACTATTACAAAATGTAAAAATGACATTGTTAAATATATGTCAAATAATAGGAACCCCAACATATATATAGGACTGGTGATATATTTGTAAATATGATGAAAATTAAAACATTAATTTTTATTAAAATATCAATGTCTAATCTTTAGATATCAATTTGATTTTTAAAAAACAACATAATTTTGAATTAATTTTATTTGAACAATAAAAATTAAGACTTCGATTACTATTAAAAAAAGTTGATATCTAATCTTTTAACATCAGTTGGATTTTAGGAATCGAAGTAATTTTGAATTAATTTTAAGTACAAAATTATTTTGTTTGATTTATTTATAATGAACAAAATATTTTTAATCATTAATTTTTCTATTCCAATTAATAAATCCCTTTTACTAAAACTTCAAAATTCTCAAAATATTTTATTTGACAATTTCAAAGAAAATATTATTTAACGGATAACATAATTCAGGTATTTAGCCATTATTTAATAGATACTTTTCATACAATAATTAATCTTGGATTTATATGTGAAAATATATTTATATCTAAAAATGGACAAAATAATTCAAAAATAAATTTATTTTGGTGAGTAAAATAAAATAAAAAGTTCAAATTAGAATTAGATAAGATGAAAATTTAAATTATTCTAATATTACACATAAGATAATAAGAACCTTGTCATATATATAGAAGCGGTGACATTTTATAAACGTGATGAGTTTATAACTACTGGTATGAGAAGTGCTAAATTATTCTAATATGAAAGGCATGACCTTGATGCATGGTAAAGGTGCAAAGACAAAAGTTGAGTTCAATGTTAGAAGTTAGACAATTGGTACTAGGGCATCTAAATATAAGAGTTACATTAGAATGTTGACTTGCACAAAAGTGCTAATCAATATTGAGGATTGGAAGCAAGTATCAAAAGACATCAATGAGAACATTTGACAGGATATCCTTGTATATGTTATTTACCTCCAATTTGTGTTTAAGGTATATATAATTATCTTCTTAGAATAATTGTAAGATTCGTAATATTGTGGATTTAAGATTAAAAAGACAATTTGAGACCAATTCTGCAAGAAAAGCCTTAGATACTATAATGTCATGTGTGGCACCAAGTTCCTCTAATAGGCCAATTATGTGGACATGGTCAGGAAGATTTTGTCATTTATTTGTATCATATTATATTTTATTTAATTGACAGTATCTTATTTGAAAGAGAAAATTTGGAAGTAAGGAAATATAGTAGCCCATGATTCATAGCAAATAAAAATGTCAATCAAGAATCATGTAGGGATAGATGTATCAAATTATTGTTTTGACTTGTTTTGATTTTAACATATTAGTTTTATAACTTTAATGTCTTAAATTTTTTGTTGATCCAATTAAATGTATGAACTTGTTGAAATTAGGGTTGTGCTAGGTGATTGGGAGATTTTAGCTGTAACTATTTTACATGTCGGTTAGTAAACCAACGTAAAATGTTCTAACATACAATGTCACTCTAATAAACATCAGTTTCTAAACTAATGTAGTTTGCGTAACATAACCGACATGTGAGTATATTTTTGTAATAGTGTATAGAATCAATAAGATTGCTGAATTACATTGGACTTAACCTTAGTGCTCTATTTATATAGAGCTACTACGAAAACACAAATATGCAAGGACTCTAATGCCTTCAAACTTTGAGTGCACTATAAGAAAATTCATAACATAACCTAAGCCAATAATATAACTGAATTACTAATATTACTTTCAAACACTCCCCTCGATCTGAAGCTTACAAAGCTTAAGCTTGTTACATGAACTTGAGTTTCCAAAATAAAAATGCAATAAAACATAACTATATAGAAAACTTAATAAACTTCAAACTCCACAAATGACTTCCAACAAACAAAGCATGTGGACAACTCCCCTAGAATGCAAACCCACACAAACCTCAATAACAATGCCAAAACCACGACATATACAAATTGAGGAAAGTTGGTAGCTTTTTTGTCATCTCTCTCTTTCCTGGAAATCTCCTTCTCTTAGATGCAATCCTTACATTGTTCAAAGTTCAATTCTTAACAACTATATCAAATGGATAACACCTCACTTCTTCCAACTCCAGGTATGTGATTGTAATTGATCTCTTCTAGGGATTAGAGTATGGTGGCTTAGAGACTTGTATCAATAGAATGAGGTTATCCTTCTCCCTATTAAAGAATTCCCTTGTTGATATACATTATAGGCTACTTATGTAGGGTATTATTTGAAACTCGGTATGTGTGGATGTTTCAACTCCATGCTCATGTTGCCTATGGATATATTATACATAGGATTTCATTACATAGGATTGAAATATATTTTGCCTTATTATCTATCTAAGTGTGGCTTGGGTATATTAGAAGGCTAACATGCTGACAAAAGTTAACACTATGCATTACACAATATGACTAGAAGAGCTGCCAGTCCTGTGACAATTGGTATTAGAGATTGGTTATGTTAGATAGAGAAGATTGGGTGCCATAACTAGAGTAGGTTTAACTTGTCAAAAGCACATGAGGCTTGTGAGTGAAGTGAACACTAATTGAAATAGCAAAGAGATGTTGCTAAGGACTTGACTGAGATGGTAGCAAGTGGTAAGCGACTCAAAGGCAAGTGTGTGAGATACAACATTCGAGGGAACATTAGTAGTGCATTAGGTGCAAGTGTGTGCAAAAGTTGATGGACTTGTTGTACAACATGAGACATTAGTTATGCATTAATTCAAAATAGCATTCAAAAGAATGCAAAATCAATTGAGAGGGTGAGTGAATTGATAGCCTATCTAGCAGGGGGAAGCCTTGGGAAAAACCTTGGTCTTGCCAAGATGGCTTGACCAAGTCCATGAGGGACAAAATAGCTATTGGTGGAGCCTAGAGAGCGAAGCCATGGTCATGCTAAAATGCATGACTACAATAGATAGTTGACAATTTTATGAGACTACACACCTGAAAAGATGTGTTAAGAGTGTTAAGTGGACAAGCCTTATTAAAGGAGTTCAAAACTATGTCAGAAGGCTAATAACACAATATTTCATGCATTTATTTGTCCTCATACTTAGTATTTTAAGGGCCAAAATGAATTACTTCCAGCTGTGTTAAGATGTTTTTATAGTGTGATGTCAATTGGAATCAATTTGCAAAATTCTACATAATTGGCTATTTTGAGCAGTTTCTGTAATCTGGAAATATCTTGAGCTACACTTGTCCAATTGATATGATTCTTATCTTGTTGGAAATTAAAGAGATAGATATAAAACTTTCATGAAGATATCCAAGGCTTAATCACACGATTGATTATCTGAATTTGGAGATGAATTTGAAGCCAAAATACTGTCTCGAGCAGCTGACCTCTATACACTTATAAGACCATAATTGGAGTTATACAAGTCCAATTGTGGTAAAACTAAGCCTAAATGAAAGATAACACATAAAGACACATTTCATATGAAGACTTCCTAAGCTGAAAATGTCATTATGGGCATGAGAAATGTGCTACAACCCAGAGGTAGAGAAGCTACGAAAATGGGCCCTATAGAATTGAAGTTTTAAGGCCCCGATTGACATTAGCTTGAGCTCAATGCAGCTCCCTTCGCTCCAGCCCACACTAAAACAATTGGAGACCTAAAAAGAAGAAGAAAAAGTGGGAATGCAATCTACAAAATGGTGTAGTATGCAATGGCAGTAGCAAACTACACCAATCAGCCATCATTGCCTATCCACCTACATGCAACTAGCTTCTCCTCTCCACCCTGGCAAAGCCATTTAGTTGAGTCCTTTCGCTTCAGTTTTTAAGTAGTTTTTAGTGAGTTTTAGAGTAGTTTTTCTTTTTAGTTTTAGTAGAAATAATGTAGGATTTTTTTCTTCATTTTTCTTTGCATTTTCGTGCCTCCATGGAAGGCTAAGCTATAATCAGTCCAAGGGGCTACAACTTGAAAGATTA